>JAZHYW010020063.1:0-10233 GCA_037355805.1 Ixodes ricinus | reverse complement strand
CGCTCGTTCCAGTTACGTATTGCTGAGGTCGTCCTTGATGTCGTTTGAAAGGTTGTCCTTGAGGTCCCCAAAAGTCCTTCTTGAGGTCGTCCTAAACGTCGTTCTCGAGGTCGTGCTAGAGGTCATCCTTGACGTCGTTCCTGAGGTCCTCCTAGGCGTCGTTCTTGAGGTCGTCCTAGACGTTGTCCTTGAGGTCGTCCTTGATGTCGTTTGAAAGGTTGTTTTTGAGGTTCCCCAAAAGTCCTTCTTGAGGTCGTCCTAAACGTCGTTATCGAGGTCGTCCTAGAGGTCATCCTTGACGTCGTTCCTGAGGTCCTCCTAGGCGTCGTACCTGAGGTCGTCCTAAAAGTCGTCCTTGAGGTCGTCCTCGAGGTCGTCCTAGACGTCGTCCTAGACGTCGTCCTTAGGCGTTGTCCTTGAGGTCGTCCAAGAAGTCGTCCTTGAGGTCGTCTGACCATAGTACAGCTTCGCTGGTCTACCTTCTTCACCAGAGTGGAAAGGCTGAAAGTTTTTAATGGGTTTGTGTCTATTCGCTTGTTTGCTTGTTCGTTTGTATTGTTAACGATGGCGCCAACCGTAGTGGTCAAGGACTGACAGGAGCATCGGCCGGTACTTTATTTTATGCATGTACGCTTTACTCGGTGTTAAGACGATCCTGCGTTTCTTCACTCGGCTCATCAACGTCAAAAATGACCCCGACGTAAACCCCTAGGTGTGCTCCCCTCGGGTACTGACATTGTAAACATTGGTTTACATCTGTAAATTTCTAGTTTTCTTATGTACGGTGTGACGCGCAATGTTTTCTTTAATAACCAGTTTACTAAAACAAAAAAGAAAATGCTCTTGTGCCCGTCGTCATTGTGTTCGTCATGTGTTCCAATGCTCAAAACAAAATAGGCTACTAAAATAATGACCGGGTCCCTAATACACCAAGTCAATCTTACAAGTTTCAATGTAGGCTACTCTCGATTTATTACAAATCTTTGCGAGGTTACGCGAAAACTGACTGTGTTGTTGATCAAGGCTCTTTCTCTTTTCGCAAATGGGTTAAATTGCGTTTGCCGCTAATAATACCTAGTTTTAGTATACTGCTGCTACTTCACATATAAAACATTTAATAAAAGTGGCTTTGAAGATTTAGAAAATTGGCCAGCCTACAGCGTCGGTTATAATCCCTTCTAACATCCACCGATCCTCTCTAACCCGCACCAAAAATTAATCAAAATAACCGCAACCTATTTTAACATCTCTAAGAAATAATTTAAAAATAGCCTTCGTAATAGAGATTATGCGTACAGTACGCTAAATATTCCTAGGAAGAATGTAAAGGCACCTGTGATAGGGGATGAAAACCTAGTCACAATCTGAATGTACATCAAGACACTGTTGATGTTCATTGTTGTGAAAAGCATACTTACTCTCCTCGCAGAAACAGTTTAACTTACTCTTGGCGGTATATTCTTCTGCTGATGGGAGCGTTATCTTGCCCTAACGCGAAACAAGTCAGATCTAATGAAAGTAGGGGCTCAAACCGTAACCGTTACCGAAACTAGAAACCGTTTAGGAACGAAATTCTTTCACTACCCGCAACCGGAACGAAACCGTTATATGAAATCTATGAAAAACGTTACAGTAAATATTTTACCGGTAACGAATACTAACCGAGAGTAACACAAAAATAAAAATCATAATTTTTCTCATGAATAACCTCAAGTAGACATCTGAAAATGTCGTGTCCATTTGGCAGAGTTACCGTCAGCAAGCGGTGTATGTGGTACAGCATTGCAGTTGAAATTAAATTTAGAATTAAATATACCTCGTTAAAATCAGTGGTGAAGCTAATAATGAAAATTGTTTATTTCTAAATATGCCACACTCCTACAATCGCTATTTGTATTGAGTACGTGTCAACTTCAGGGTATAAACTAAAAGTTCGAATTCTGAGAGGTCCATCCAACTCGTTTCTTTTAAAGTAAGAACGAGTAAGAATTCCGATTTGCTTTGAGTAGATTGGCTAGGAGAAATTAGAGTTCTGCTTCCATTCGGCTAAGGAAAAAAAACCAAGGCGCCACGTCAAAGGCATTATAAATATTTTTCCAATGTTTATATTTATTATGAAAATTACCACACAGTAAGAATATTTGAATATCTAAAAATTATAAACTTAAAAAAACAGCATTTAAACGCTATTACTTAAATTTGAGGCGTAAAGAATGAAAAATATACAATCTAGATCGATAAATTAAAGTCCTTCAAATGGAGATAATTTGCCTTGAAATTATTTTATGCTTTTAAACTTTTGTTGATTCTGGACTAGCTGAGTCAAGCACGTTGGACCACAACATGCCTGGGATATATCAAGGTACATTTCAACCCTGGAATTGAGCTTTGTGTAATTCAGGAGTCGCGCTGCAATACTGAAAAATCGAGAGCTCAGAAACCTCAAAGACGCCCTGCGACATACTTGCTGTGATTAGCGGTCAACGTCTTATACACCATGAGATGTATAACTTATTTTTATCAGCGCTTGCACAAGTTTTTTATGTGTGATGTATGCAGATAACCTGCTGCCTGTTTCGTATCTTGTGGAGCACTTGTAGTTCCATATGCCAGAGTGCGCGAGTCATTTAAATAAATACAGAACACGTAAACAAGCAATAGGAACTGCGCAAGTTATTGCTTCCTACCCCTTGCGTCTAAATTAGTGACACTATACCTGAGTTGTTGCTAATAAATGGCTTGGTGGTAATTAGTAAAAAAACAAGTTGCCCTTAGTGGAAATTTGTCATAAGAATACACGACTTGGATATAATGCATATTACATTGTTACGCTAATAATTACAAATGTGCGGCAGCGCGTAATGAGTGTTTACCTTTCCAGTGCAATCACCGTATGTACATGCTACATTATGGTACTTAGTGTCTTAGTGGCACATTAGTCACATTTAATGATACGTGTGACTAATTTAACTATGATACGTGTTTTGAAGTTCGCCGAGTGTGCACAGTACAACAATAGAACATGCGCAGCCGATATAAACAGATATACACTGGTCAAAGTTTACGTATACCTTGTTTTAGCTATTGTGGGAACCACGTCTTCCACGCATCCCAAGATTAGCCTAGCTCAGGCATGCCGTGGTGCGTCGCCATGTCGGTGCGTGTCCGTGATGCGAGGCGAAGCCGTATTCTTTTGTGGACGGCTCTCCCTTGCCGTTCTCGGGTGACCTGCCACTGTAAGACCCTTCGGGACCATGCATATTTCGACGCGTCTGCCTCTCCCGGGAGCAAATCTCCATCTGAAAACCCGTGCCCGTCTATTCCCGCAGGCTGTATAAGCCGGCCCAAAACAACGGCCGGAAAGCTCTCGTTGGGCGAGGCTCTCCTCGACGGAGCCTTGCTTTCTTTTCGCCCCCCCCTCTTCTATGATCCTGCAAGTAGAGACAGCCAAGACCCCGTGGTGATCCTGCCAATAGAGGCAGCGCACTTATCTTGCACCTTCAGCCAAACGTGTTGATATTGAAGTCAATATACACGTCGTTATACGGAGCCACAGACATGCTTGTGTTCCTATACGGTACCCCCTCCCAAACCAAGGAGAAACCCACACTATATAAAGCAGTGTTTCTATTCTTTATATGTTTCTTTCATGGGTATGCTGAGAACATTTATTTAATCCAGAGCTGAGGAAGTACTTTTTTTATTTTATGGGCCTTTCTGTGAAACATTTTCACGCATTAATGATGCGAAATAAAACCGTGACACTATTATCGGCTCATTGTGGTAATTACAGAAGATGATGGAAAAAACGCGCGTAGCTCCACTAGGTGTGGGGGCTTGAGTCTGACCATGAGGCGAGTTTAGCACTAGCAGCAAAAACGACGAGACTGAACTTTTGTTTTTTTACCGTATTTTGTGTTTTACGATGAGGGTGACGTTGAGTTATGGGGAAGATCTCCAAAACGCTGATCCATCTGTTTTTCGTGCTTATTTTATGTCTATCGAACCAAACTGAATCTTCGGTCAGTCACGATCAATCATCCAACTTAATATAGACTGTTTTATGACGAGTAACGGGGCAATAGTGCACGCCCCTAGTTTCCACTTTTCCCCCTTATGGAGGGAACTATGATCCACTTTGGGGTTGAATGTACACGATGAGAAAAACAGCTCAGAAAACGCAGACTACGAAGAACAAACACGACAGGACAGTGCTGTCCTGTTGTGTTTGTTCTTTGTAGTCCGCGCTTTCTGAGCTGTTTTCTCCATCATGTATTACATTAACCAACTGGCCCAGTTCACCACCTTATTACAGGTTAAGTGTACACTTGATGGAATCACTCTTTCCCCCTAAAGGAAGGTACTATGGCCCTTTGTGGGTGTGATAGTACATGCTTCAAGGGTGGGCCTTATAGGAGATGAAGGCGGCACTACTTTTGAAGGTAAATGACAATGTTTTATTGGGGCTGTCACAAACAAAATGGCATAAGAATTAATAGCATGACTAGACATGTTATAAGAGTTCTAACCGCAATATAGGAATTTCGAACAACACTTTCAGGACTCTAGTTCGCGACAGTCAATGAAATTATCACAAAAAATTCATAAACAATCAGTGTCTACCCAGCAAATAATAGTAAATGCTTGGAACACTGCTTGGAATAGCGAAGCTTCATCAGGGTGAACTCAAATGACGAAGTCTTGTACAAACCAGAATCAAAATGAACGCATTGTAATATAACATGCATTCAGTATCACACATATTGCAAAAAGATATAAAAACCAAGACATGCCAGTAATGACTAGTGCGTTGCAACTGAAGCACAGCAGTACACTATGCCCGTCCTATCCACAGTACTGGAACGAATGCTCGAGTAGGGGAAAGCAGACTCTGGGATTTGCTCTTCTATCATGGAAAGAAGAAAGGGCTCGTATCCCCTGCTGCTAATCAGCTACAACCAACTACCACGAGGGCCAATGGGATCTGGCCAGTGTTGTACGGAACGGCACGTTCCAAGGAACGGCGTTCGCAGAACGCGTTCCTTTAGGAGGAACAGAAGGAACGCCGCCGTTCCATTTTGCATCGGTGGAACCGGAGCGAGGAACGCGTTCCATTTTTTCTTGGAACGGAAAAGAGTAACGGCGTTCCTTTTTTCCGTCCAGTGGGGTAATTTATATTTATTTCGAACAGGGAAATTTTGAAAATACAAAAACAATATCTTTACGTGAAGTACAGGATCTCGTTACCTCTTTTGGCTAATCTTATAGATTATTTTGTGTGGTCCTCGCTTGCTAACAGTTTCGGGTGCAGGACAGCTGGTGGACATTGGATTCTTTTTGGAGTGCCCCAAACTGCGGGTACAAAAGGGAAGGCTTTTAGTCGTAGGAAAATACAAGGAAAAGAGGGTTGTTTCAAACGCAGCTACTTTCTCTGGTTCCACGAATCCTAGACTCATACACCCAGAAATCTAAGGCCGAGCTACAGCCACTTGTGAACTTCCATAACAAGACCTAGAGTTACAACAACATCACAGACTGCCAGACATCGAACGCGCACCCTTGTATCCCGAACATCGGTCACTTAAAAGATACACAAAAAAAAACACCTTTATTTCTTCTCTTGTGCCCCACCTTCAAAATAAACAACAAATCCAGCCTTACAAAGAAGTATTTGTGAGGTTTTAAGACTGGACCTTCCAAAAAGCCCCACCCTCTCCTCGACTTGCTCGTCATGCGGACGGCGGCATCGAGAAGCAGCTGTTGTTAAGTTCGAACAGGAGGACTTTGCTCAATTGAAACGTGTGAGGTTGCTGTAAAACGCTCGTATTCAGTGTTGGGTAAAAGTAAATTCGGCTTTCGTCTGAATCGTCCACTACAAACATGAATATGGTTAAAAGCTGAGATTTTTAACTTGTATATATCACCAAATGAAAGCCTGCTCCCGCTTGTTTTCTTCATGGTTGCCCCTCCATAACGACATACAAACTCGTATATTGACTACTAATGGGATAGATAAAAAAAAACTCAGCTCGATTTAACAAAATAAACAGTTAATTAGCAAATACCAAATGTAACGTCATCATAACGTTACGATTCCATTTCGTTAAACTCTAACGGGAACGATGATTCCTTTTTCACGAGATGTAACGTGTAACGGGAACGCGTTCCAAAAAATCAGAAGGAACGAGGAACGAGCTTTCGTTCCTTTTATTGAGGAACGTGTACAACACTGGATCTAACCCACTTCAAATGAGTCACTAAAAATCAGTTTCCACGCATCTTGTATGTAAAGTCTGCAAGCCATCAAAAGCCATCTTGTATTTAAACCTTGCAAGCCCAAATTTCTGTGAACATAAAACCACAACCCTCAAATGCTTTCAGGCACCGAGTATGAAGTAGACTGGAAATAAATTAAGTATACTAATGCTGCAGGAAGCAAAAAGCAGTGATTTTGGAAATTACAAAAATGGCAGTATAAAGCAATATCATTACCCTTCTGTGACTCTCAAAATCAACCAACCTGACTTATGTCAGACAAAAAAAAAGCATTTAACAGACGACATAAAAAAATTGCTAAACCTCAGAAAAGGGCATTAAAAAAGAAAATATTTTTTGGCATTTCTTTTAGGTTTAGAAAGCAATGTGTAGCACGTGACTCCACATTTGAGTTGTTTCAGAGCACTTAAGTACTCCAGTGCAATGAATCTGCACCTGAAATGGTGTTGGTACTCAAAATTAAAGATGAAGTAGAGGCAGAATGCAACCAGGACTGCCTCAGCAGGCGACGCAGTTTCGCGGTCTCCCTCCAGTGCCACTTAGCTGGGCGCCTCAGGATTAATTAGGCTTGAGCTGACAGCCACCGGGTACATTGCACTGCCTGCCTGGGACCAAAACAAAAGTGGAAATCATGCAAAAAGAAATTGAAATCCATCATCCCCAATTTAAAAAAAAAAAAAACTGTGAAAAAATTTAATTTTTTTGAGACGCAGTGGGAGCATTTTATGGGCCACTGATTCCGGCATTGAAAAGCATCAAACATACTTACCAGACATGACCAGTTTAACTGTTGACTAACCACCATTGACTAAAATTATCACATGGCGGGTGGTAATCGTAGATTAGTAAGCACTTTGTATTCACCGGTCATTTTTAAATTTGTCCCCCAGATTTTCTTAGGTGACTAACAAATCTTAGTCAAAGGGGTACAACTAATGTAGCAGATTAGTATTGACAAGTGCTGATTGTAAAGCGAGTTGCTATTGCACGTGAAAAAAAAAGTTTGCGCTTTAAGACATGGACGGAGGAAGGACATACACCACAAAGCGATACACCACATTAGCTACTCAGCACCACAGCCGACTCCCATAACCGCCAACCCTAACTGCCGAAGTTCTTCGCCAGATTAAAATTCAATATATGTTTTATTTGGACATGAGAAGAAAAGCACACAAGGACGAAAACACCAAAAAGAACATCGAAAAAGACACATTCAAGCGCCTTGTGTGTCTTACTCTAATTTATTTACTCAAAGTTTACCCTCAATTTTCTATGGAAAATGAACGAACACCACACACACAAGGGTTGGGCGGAAATACAAATACTAGGATACATTAAAATAGTAGCTAAAATACTGATACTGAAATATATCTGTAAAAATGTTTTGCGATACGTATCGGAAATACATTTTAAATAGAGGCAAAAAGTATTTGGAGATACAAATACAGGAATACATTTTAGCTAGGCAGAAATACAAATACAGAAATACTGCAATACTTTTTTTCAAATTTGTTTGAGACGCCAACTGAGATGAAGCTTGAAGTTTGAGTAAAGTTTTTGATCCCGAAATTACTTTCCCGTAGGCTTGGCACTTTGCCTTGAAGGTAGTGGTTTCGGACGTCGAAGAGTCTTCAATGCGTTCCATCAAGGACTGACCGCGGTCCCTTCTCTGACATCCTGTCTGTCTGACTAGGGATGCGAAACGGCTTTGACCTCTAAATAAATTCTATGTCACCCTAAATCTCATCAAAACGTCACAACGCCACTGTCCAATAAGGACGCCCATGCCAACATTGATCACATGACGTCACGGTGGAATGAACTGGTATAATTTATCTGTAGGTGTGGCCTAGAACATGAAACTTTACCGCGCTGCTGTATGAAAGGACAATACATACTTTCGTCGTAAGTTACCTTGTTGAAGATCGTGCAGGCAGTGTCATTTGGAATATTTGAGAATAGTGGATCACCTGAAGCATTCTCGAACACACGTCTTATCTTCTGTCACGGTTGAAAAAACGATACGGTGGCATCCCTGTTGTGAAGGTCCTTCCTGCCGACCCTCCGCCAACGACGCATGAATTGCAGTCCTCAAGTTTCGCCTAGCATCATCCAAACAGAGACCTCGTGGATTGCGACCTGATATTGCCGGTACAGGTGCGAGCTCTCCGAGAAACAGCGCGCTTGAGACGAGTCGCAGGTGTACGAAGTCTGGGTCGGAACAGCGAGGCCAAGTCTGGCCTCCTTCCTGGGTTTCGGATCACCAGAGCAGCGGGTCACGTTCACGTCGACTGACGACGTACCCTTGAGCCGTGCAATATTACGGGCGCAGCCGCAGACGCATTCGTATAAGTGTTGAACTTCACTGCGTGAGTCATCCTACTATTTCAAGTCGACGACCGCCATCCTCGTGCTGCAACGGACTGTGACTCAGCTTTGCCGGCTGGGTGTACTGTGTACGCTGGGGCAAGAGAGACGGCTAGCAGCGGGCATTGGATGCCAGCAAACAATTACTCAAGAAACCCCTACCTAAGGACCTGCGACAGAAGATATGCTCTGACTCCACTCCTGGCACGCCACCTGGTTAGAGTCCCCGACTACGCAACACTTCTCAGAAGAGAGAAGAGGACGCATAGAAAAATAGTTTTGAGAATCGGAAGGAACCTTGGTCAGCATAGTAACAATGCCCCAGCATCTCCTTGACCCTCGTGCTCTCAGAAAAAAAGGAAAAAAAAGTTCGGACATGTTTTTTTGCGTTCTTGTCTTTTAGGTGGGGGGGAGTATTTCTCAAGAAATGTAACGAAATACATTTCATCTTGATTGTATCGCGATACAAAGAAACATCTAAAATGTATTTCGTTACAGGATTACAGATACTAGTGAAAAAAATGTATCGCGATACAGAAATACGGATACGAAATGTATTTCTGAAATACTATCGCGATACATTTGTATCGCGATACTGCCCAACCCTGAACACACAAAGAAACTATAAAAATCAAAAGCCTCATTTCAAGTGCCCAAAAGCGAACAAGAACATCAAAATAAAATATCTCACTACGCTCACGTGCAGTAAACAGTGTTAAAACTGTCATGAGATGCGTCCAAGGTAGCAGGCATCCAGTACTCTTGACGAAATCTGCCAACAACGTTGACGCAGGACGAAAGAAACATATTCAATTAACTTCAAGTAATGCAAACTTGAGCCATCTAACTCGCCTACTGAATGATCCGACTTTCAAAAATGCCTGATCACACGTAAAAAAAATTCCAGGACAACAATATAATTGCTAGTCTCTCTGCGGGCAATAATTTAATGACCTTATTCCGTAATATACTACTATTAATGTTTGAGAAGCGCACGAATAATTTCTAACTGCCGAATGTCGAACTTTAGCAAATATGTAAATATTTTTGCCGAAGTTATTTGCCAGATTAAAATTGAATGTATGTTTTATTTTAGACATGAAGAACAGCACACAAGTACGAAAACACAAAAGAGAACACACCGAAAAAGACACACGCAAGCGCCTTGTGTCTTACTCTAATTTATTTACTCGAAGTATACCCTCAATTTTCTCTCGGAAATGAACGAACAGAACACACACAAAGTAAACATAAAAATCAAGAGCCCCATTTCAAGTGCACAAATGGGAACAGGAAAATCAAAATAAAATATCGGACTACGCTTACCTCCAGTGAACAGTCTTAAGAACTGTCACGAGATGCGTCAAAGGTAGCAGGCATCCAGACCCCTCGACGAAATCACCCCACAACGTTGCCGCAGGACGAAAACAAATATATTCAATAAACTTGAAATCCAATCTTGAGCCATATCTAACTCGCCTACTGAATGATCAGGCTTTTAGAAATGCCTGGTCACACGCAAAGAAAATGCCAAGACAACAATATAATTGCTAGTCTCGCTGCCGGTAACAACTGCATGACCTTATTCCG
>JAZHYW010020059.1:0-25732 GCA_037355805.1 Ixodes ricinus | reverse complement strand
GGCCGGCGCACGGTACTACCTGCGCCGCCTGTCGCCTTGCTGCGTACACAAAGCGCGCACCCTGAGGCCGAGATAAATTCTCACTTGCGCTCGCAGCTCCACTGCGCTCTTCCGGCCGTCTGCTAGCGAGACGGCGTGTGCGACAGCGGGCGTGTGCGTGGTAGAGCGGAGGGGGGGGGGACAGAAGATTACAGTTGTCGTCCTTTTCTTTGCAATTTATTTACTTCATTCTATCGCGTAGAATCAAGTAGAAAAAACGCTGACTGGTGAAGAAAAAATGTTGAGGTATCTTAAATTGCAGCTGCGATTATCCTGTTTGAAAGTCACATCAAAAGACGTAGCAGGTTGTTTTTATTTGATTAAGTGCATGCACAAAGTAGGACATCGTAAAATATAGGCCAGAATTTGTATACCGAATTTAGACCGGCTCCAAGGTATTTCCTTCTTTTTCTTTTTCATTGAGCACAGCTGTTTAAAAAAAAACGGTAACCATACATGTTACTGCGAAGGTTTTGTAACCTTGATTGGAATAAAAAGGTTCACAAATATTCATGGTGAGAAAAACCCGAAACTCAGGAACACAGAAAGGGACGAACACAACACAACGTCTCAAACACAGCTGAAGGTTTATTTGTCAGACACTCGTTTAAATATTATATATTTAAATGAGTATCACAAATATTATTTCATTATTATTGGGCCCACGTGTTTCTTTCAAACAAAAAAGCTGCTGGCAAGACACCAGTGTTTTATTTATAAATTTCTAGTCTTAATAAAGTGTGACAAACAGTCATGTATTTGCCATGAGAAGTAGCTTGAAACTTCATCGAAAGAATATTCGCAGAGGACAATGTCAGACACAAAATATTAATAGTCGGCGTGGAAGTTCAACTGCACTATACAAGCAGATTAGGATCAAGGATGCACCGCACAAAAGTATGCGCCGGTTAACGGCGTCAAACAGTGTGTCGCAACCGTAGCAGCAAGCTTTGTTCCAATCGGCAGAAGTCCGGTTCAGGGGGTCCTGAGGCGCAGTAAAACTTACAAAAAAGTTAATACCGCGTCATTCTCCCCTCACCCGCGACCACGGCTCTCATCCTCTCTGGTAAGGAATCATAGCGCGCGGCCACGAAGTCTGGCTCGGCCCGAAGCCACTCCCATTCACGTCTCACCGCTTCCCACAATTCGTCGGCAGTGGCGCGGTGGAGGGACGCAGTGACATGGCTGCCTTGATGCGCCTGTAAACGTGTTCGAGTATATTCAGATCGGCTCCTTTTGGGGGCCAAGGCAGCTCCGTCAGGCAGCGCTCCTCGAGGAGATACGAGCGTGACAACGCATTTTCCACTTCGGCGCTTTCTTGAAATGCACTGAAATGCATGATAGCTGAAAACGTGAACATTGGGCTGCACGGCACACGCATCGTGATGGTGGTTCTGTCGGCCAATATTTTCGCTAGCAGACGGCCGGAAGAGCGCAGTGGCGCAGTGAGCGCAAGTGAGAATTTATCTCGGCCTCAGGGTGCGCCGTGTTTGCGGAGCGATGCGACAGGCGGCGCAGGTAGTACCGTGCACAGGCCGGAGCGCTGTTTCAGCTCATATTGTCCGCGATAGTACACGTATTGCTCTTACAAAGCGCTTTAATGTTTCTGTGCCAAAATCTTTTATTGTCTATACCTTCGCGCTTTAATGTTTCTGCGCCCTAATCTTTTATTGTGTACACCTTTTTAGCTTAACTGTTGTGTGTAACTATCATTTTAGGAGATAAATCATCTTCTGTGTTAATAAAAATTCTTAGCTACAAATGTAGATCCACCCGCAATGCTTGCATGTCAGAGATTTTCCTCGGCACCCGATTGCTTCCCGTGCAACAACATTTGTTTACTGGACCGTCTATTATTTCTAAACTACTTTATTTACAATAAAACAAGTTTGTCATCAATAAAAACCTGTTTTTACGACGGTATATTCACACGCGATGCCTTCATATCGGTGCTATCCCAAGGCGCCCGGCCCGACTTGATCGCCTCTTTTGGTGACGTCAAGAAAGCAGCGGCAGCCTTGAGTCTAGGGATGTTGCCCACTGATCGCCACTTAGAGGGGGCTGGATGGCGCGTTGAGCCAGCAGGTAAGAAGCCACCGGAAAGTAAGCGGCTTGTCCGGAAGTGAGCGCTTGGCAGAGCTTTGTAACCTTTCCGAGTTCCGGCTCGAAAAGCGTGGAGGGCACTGGATTTTCGCTTGTTCCCTTAAGAGAGCATTCTTGTTGCGCAGTAAAGAGCGCACGCAGACCCGACATGTATCATGGGAAGCCATTCAATGTAAACATTTTGAGATTCTAGTGGATCACACGTGAATATGTTCTAAGTTCAAATGCCTCATTTTCGAGATTTAATCCAGAACGGGAGTATTAAAACCAAATCAAAGACACAAAAAAGCAAGGTCCAAAATATCTACTGAATGCACTAGGAAGCCCAGCGCACGCTCGACCTCCGGGACAAGCATCGAACTTCCGGTGGCTTCACTTGCGCCAGGCGCGGAGAGCAGCTAAGCTCCATCCGGCCCCCTATAGTAGAGATCAGTGATGTTGCCTTACGACGCGTCAGTCGCGCCAACACCACCTAGAGTCCAGGCCATAGCGCATGGAGGCATGAGGTCACCAATTTCATTAGAAATAGGCGATCCTCTGCTGGGCTTCTCCTTAGCGTATTTTGGGTTTTTCTACTTTCCTGCTCTTCTTCTTTCCGCACATGAGGCTTTCCGCACACCATGGTAGTCGTAGTGACGAATAAAAAGTGTTGCAAATATAATGTTAAGTTCACCCTTTGTATAAGTTTGCGTTTTTACAATAAAAATCATGCTCTACCCTTATTTTATTCTGAGGTTGGTATTCCAGGTTTGAATAGTTTCTAAAACCGAAGAAACCAAACTGACCACCTTTACCCAGAAGCCGACTACCAGTTGCCGCCGCTGCTGGGCTCGGAATGTTGAAACCACATTGAAATCATATCCAGTGGTCCCACTCAAGGCCACTTCCGGTAATCGTACATGCACACCCCCCCTCAAACCGGATGGCCAAAACTAAAAAAATGCATCACCCCCCCCCCCCCCCGAAAAAAAATCCCGATATAATATTTTGAGTACGCTACTGTTATTATCATTAGAAAACATAGACATCCAGGTTTAATAATAAACCAATATGAAAAGAAAAAATAAACGAATGACCGCTCGATTTACAAGTTGATTGCCCTAACCGAAGCCATGTTTTCAAACTTCGCAGGTCGTGTTGTCGGCGCTGTTAGTGTTGCTGTTCAGTGAATGTCTCTTTCCATCTTCGCTTAGTGTTTTAAAGTGACGCGAGTTACCGAATCACGTAATGAACGAGTTCTAAATGGGCCTCCTCAGGGAAAAAGCCAAAAAGCTGGGGACTCGCTTGGCCGTTCGGCACTCCGCTTCAAGTTCGTTACCGGTGGGTGCAAACCCAAGTAGCACAACTTGCCGGTTCCGGAATGGGGCGGTACCGTTCTGCCGGTAAGATCCTAATGGCGAGACGCTGGAAACGCCCAATGGGGCGAAAACGGGCCAGTTAGATTGTCAGTCACTGGCCAGTGACTTGGACTGACTGGTATGCCCGGCACTGGGCGTCTCAGCGAGTTCACGGGATGCTGCAGGTACAAATCCTCGGCACAGCATCGGCAGTACAGCAAGATGCAAGCAAGATTTTAGACTAGCGGCCTCAAGCCATACAGTTCCGGGTCTTGTTTTGTCGCAACGAGTTCCCGGGCTGCTGCCAGCACTAATCCCGGGCTGCTGCCAACACTAATACCTGCGTAGTACCAGAAGCACCGCAAGATACCAGCAATACCCCAGGCTAGCGGGTTAAAATCGTACAGTTCCCTACCTTGTTTTACAGGCTGACATTTGGTTTTGTGTGATATTCACACCTGAATAGAAAGGATGTGGTTCATAACAAGGGTAACTTTAACAAATAATGTGTGTAAACACTTATTTTGCACTGTCCATTAAAATACGCTTCTCTTATAGGTATACATCTTTTTGGGTAAAGCAGCTGCCACATCCATCTGTCAATCAAACATGAGTAGTAAATGAAACAGACAAAATTGTTGCCGAAATTGTTTATTGTAAGTTGCAGTGAAGCTACAGCTCGGCTGGTAATCATGGGCTTGTCGCCAGAGGAGTGCGCTGGATGAAAGAGTATGCATGTCAAGGGCCTAGGAAATTTTCTTTTGCACTTCTCATGCAGCTTGTGGTGCTAAGTCGATCATGCGTCCGGGAAGGCGAGTTCTTCATTACAGCACCTCTAAAGAGAGTGGACTCCACAGCAGAACGACAGGGTAAATCAATACCAGCTGCATGCGATAATCCAGAAATTTCAAACTGGGGTGAGGGGCACGAGACAAGCAGCCCATGTAAAAGGAAATCCTTTTGTAGATAATGTACTACTTTTCTTTTATTTCTTTTTCAAATTGGGGAACAATATCAAAACAAAAATACTTAGATTGCCCTAAGGGACACACCTGTGACAACACACTGGATGAACAAGGGGCAAGAAGGTCCAGTTATCGCATAATCAAGGTCAGACATTTGTATGAAAAAAGGCCCACTTCACTGAAAGGCTCGTGGAGTTCATCTATTTTAATTTAAAAGGGCATGTAGAGAGACGGGCGAACTTGGCAGAGTAGTCTCGCATGTAGTTTAACATCGTCGATCGTCACGATAGGTGCGCAGTCTCTGACATCCACATCTAGCATTTTTAGGTAAATATAGCGATTCGTTAGTCTTACTGAGACAATGACAAATCATATCCTTGAGATGTACAGCTCATTGTTGTACATATACTAACGGTATTTGGCAGACACATGTAAACATATAATGTATTGCAGAGTATGCCCCCCCCCCCGTGTTCTCACATAATGGCAACTTGACGAATAAAACTCATCTGCAGACTTCATCAAATAAAAAATAGTGACTTACACACATCCTACTATATATAAGCAGCGTCCACCATCAAACTCTCATTCAGTGTTTGCCATCGGAATGTTTCATAGCCCTTGAAAATGCCTGGAAGCCTGACTTACTTCAAGCATATGACATCACAAGACAAGAAAGATTCCCTCGTGATCATCACTACGATATCCACAAGTGCAAGCCGTTCAGGCAAATCAATTGAAAGGTTACTAAATTAGTAGTGAGGCAGTGTACAGTGGTTGGTAGATGCAGGTTAATATGTATGGAACATCTGTTCTTTAAGTAACATTGTTTATCTAGTCAATTTACTTCGCAGACTCATCACATTCTGGGACAAGGTTTTGAATACAGGGGAAAACAAGAAGGACGAGTTTGTTTCATATTTCGTTTTTTCACAAGCTATGCGGCAACTGACTTCATCCTCTTAGAATTTATTTAAATGGATCTGGGTATAATATTGTCTAGTCCGATAGTACTCGCGAGGAGCACATCTCACAAAACCTGCCAGAAAGAGGTAGAGGAAGTTTGAATAATAATTTTTGTATTGCGATCAACAGCTGCTCATACTGAGAATTGATTTGAGGAATGTCGGCCATCCCTCTGCCTGAAGAGCGGGCGGCTGCCTATGCGTCAGCCGCCCGCTATCAGAAAAAGCTTTAGCTGAGCGCTTTTTATGGCCCGCTCCACTCAGCCACTGAGCGAGGAAGCGACCAGGCGTGCACATAACGCTCAGCTGGTAGTGGCCGTCGGAGCGCAGAAATTGTCTGCTCCATCGGCTTCTGCACTCCGATTGGTCTTGCTGACTAAACCTTCTGCGCATGCAGGTGCTTTCCTGCTGAGCGAAGTGTGCCATAAAATGCTCAGCTAAAACTACCTAATGTCCATGTCGCAGCCACAACTGCAAAACGTGCAGTCTCTTATTCCTAGCTTGCACAATACACCAAAATTGCACTGTCTCTAGAGGTTCGCTGGCGTGTTTCAGACTCACTCTCTGCAAACAGCTAGGACTGTCGGTAAACGAGAAAAAAATATGTGAACAGATATTATGCAACGACAAAACAAAACATCAATGGAACTACACGAGATTGCATTAAAATTGCCAATTGGGCGTGTCTTATACCGCACAGCAAATGTGCGTACTCAAGCCAACCAGCTCTACACCTACCGCTGAGCAGACCACATCATGCCTGAATCACATAAGTGTCACACTGGCCGAGCTTCAAGTACAGTCGTGATCTGTATGGAGTATGAACAAGCGATCATCGACTGCTCAGTACTGCTCTCCCTGCTCTCATTTTCAAAATGCCTTGCGAAGCAAGCGTGGTAAGTCGTCCGATAAGGAGAGAACTACACCGTGGACAGCACTCAGCAGTTTATAGTCATCTGCTTACCTTCATATGGATCAAGTATCTACACGGCCGAAGTAGGGCAGTGTGTGTGCAGAAGAAACGGCTGTATTGAGATATCAAAATGATGAAAGTTCACAACAGGCTCGGCAAGGTTTCACATTGCAAGTATGCCCATGCAAATTTCAATTTCTAAAACAAAAAAAAATACATTTCAAATTGTCACCCAGGACAAGCTGCTACCACACGGCCGTATAAATAAGACACCTTACCACCAACAACCTTTGCAGATTGCCATGAACCTGAACCTCGGCTCAGGTGGTGATGGAGGAACGAATCGACTTAGTTGATGCTAGCGTCTGTTCGGCGAGGGCTGCACCAAGTATAAATATAAAAAAATGTGCTGTCGATTATGTGAAACAAACAAACAAAAAACGAAAGCAATCCTAGTATGCACAATTCGCTCGAGGCACTAACGAATAAAAATCAAAATTTGGGTCACTTATGTTAACACAATATACTTCGGACGCGTACCATGACCGCTGGCAAGATATTTTCTGCCTTCAATCTAGATACGCTTGTAAATTTACAAGACAAATTACAAATAACTTAAAAGCTGACATATATTTCGATGGAACTAAAAAACCGAAGTCTGGCTCTTCAAATAATGTTATGTAGTACACCAGAGATGAGTATAATCCGGATTACAGCGCCCCCTTTACAAATATTGAGGTAAAACAAGAATAGAGTCTGCCCTGCCACTTCAACAGAAACGATGGCACTGTGATCTCATGAAAATCAAAGTTGGGAACAGGTGTGACAGGGTTTGGCACAAGTATGCCATTGTCATTATTCATTTTTGGAACATTAAAAAGATTCTAAAAGTGCGACCTGCTGCAGGGCGTATTCACTCAAGTCTCGCGAGAGTTTAATTGTAGGTACCGCGCCCTGGTTGTGTCCATGTGCGTTATATGACCAAATACCACAGAGACCAATACTGCACATTTCTCCAAAAACCAATGGCCGTGGTGGCGAATGCCGAGAGTAGCGCTGTTGACCACTCTCGCCATTCGTTAGCGTTTGTGTGTTGCAACAGTGATGTCTCGTTAATATGGACAACTCCGTTTCCGTAAAATATCGTCCATAATGTGAGTTGTCCATATTAACGAGGGGAAAACGCATGTATTTTCCCAGTTTGTCCCCGAAAGTGGTGTCCATATAGCGGGGTATCCATATTAATCGGGGTCCATATTAACAAGACATGACTGTACCAACAAGCACACCAATGGGAAGGTTCAGTGATATGATTGGCCTGAGCCAGTTTGGAGCACGTTTCGGAGCAGCCTAAACTGCTTTGGAACAGCAAATGTGGTCTTTGGAGCAAACAAAAGAGTGTTTTGGAGCAGCAAAAGTGGCTTTTCGAGCAGCCAAGACAGTGTTTCGGAGCAACAAAAGTGGCTGTCGAAGCATGTATTCTTAGAAAATTAAAAATATTTGTTTTAAGTGCTGTATGAACGAAAGACACATTGTGTTGCGTTGTGTTCTGATGTGACGTGTTGTGACGGAACTCGCCGCTTGTGCTTTTATTAATGAGACATCCCACACTGCTGTGGGCTATCCGCGTAATTCCGAAAAACGAGTAATTCCGCTTGCTGTAGGCTATCCGCGGGGTCCCGCTTGCCACCGTTTGACTGCTTCCCGACGTACCAGATTTTCGTCAAAAGTAAGCAAACATAAAACTATGGATTGCAAACGTCCTGGCTGGCGCCTCTGTCGTGCAATCATGGTAGCTTGCACGTGAGGGCAACTTCCGCAGGCTTGCAGCTACCCGTGCTTCGTCGCGTGAACGGAGACAACAGTAGTTCGATTGAAACCGAAACCATGCTACTCCGCTCCGCTGCCAACTCGTTCCCAAAATTGTATGCAAAATTTAACTCTCGAACTTACGACAGAAAACAGTCCAGCAGCGCGTGCTTGCTAGGCCGGCAAACAAGGTGCAAGCTAAACACACACACACAAAAGAAGAACCGGAGCGCATCGGTGCAAGACATCTCGAGCCAAGTTCAAGAAGATTTTGGAGCGCTTTGTGCAACGACTGAACTCAACACAAACAAGCGCGCTGTGGGGGTGCACCTTGCAGACATTGCCTTTTCTGCTTTAGCTAACTTCTCTTCCTCAACTTTCTTTCGCGGCAGATTTTTCGAAGGAAAACCCACCGAGAGACATAGGTAATCAATACTTCGACATAGCAGTCAGAGTAAAAGAGGGAATTTTGGAGTAACGTACGATTGAAACAAGAACGAATGTTGATGAACATGCAGCGGTACTTGGTTTCATATTAGAAAGCAGCATATCTGCGGCAACTTGGGTACGGCAACACCCGACGTCGCTCGACCCCGGTGACTGGAAGGCAGGGACCGAATATAGTTTTCCCGCGGCCATTGCTTTCAGGGGCGAGTGCTCCAGCTCACAAAGTAGCTCTCGACGCACAAAAACATGGTTTAGTTTCACAGCATGACGGCATGGCTGGTACCCGGCACGCTAGCGTCGGAGCGTGCGCCACAGACCCGCGTCTATAGTTGAAAATATTAAAAAAAAAAAGATGCAAGACGAGGCCCACAAGACGAAGAGAGGGCGAAACGCGAGAGGGGGTGGGAAATCCATTTAAGACCAGATTGACAATCATTGCAGGCTACATTGCGTAGGGCAGCTGCTTGCGCCACCTAGCTCACGCATGCTCAATTCCTGTTGCAAAAAATCTTGAAGATGGAAACTTCTTGGGAAAAGCCCTATACAAGTGTAACCGTAATATGGGACATCTGATAACAGCGAAAAGGCAGTTCTAGCATATTGGATTAACGCGGAACAATACAGGCGGTAGAACCACACAAGCGTATCCTATTATGGGACATCCTATACCAGCGAAGTGGATCATATGGGACATGGAGGTGGACGGAACCATACAAACATGTCGTATGGAGGGACATCCTATACCAGCGTTGTGGATCACAACGGCGGAACCATTAGACCGATCGGAAGCATACAAGCATAAGGTATGGTGGGGACTTCCCATACCAGCGTAAAAATCGATCGCAGCATGTTGGAGCCATATGGCTCCACCATGCTAGTATCGCATTTTCACTGTTATACCGGGCAATTTGTCTAAGCTTTACATATTTGTTTAAAAAAGGTTGTTAAAGCTTTTGCTTTAACAACTTACGGCTTTTGCACGTGAGTTATACGGCCAGGGGTACGTAGTATAGGGGCCTAATCGTAACGATCAGTCAGATAATTCAATACAATTTGTTAGTTAACTTTTTAATTAGTGGAAAAAAACATATGGTTTCAGTTAGAAACTTTCTGAGATCAACGAAAACCACTAAATTTACTCTTCTTAGGTGGATATATTGCAGGGGTAGCATTTTACGTGTTCTGTAAAAACGCTTCATTTGTATGCGTTTCTAGGTTTCGGTTTCTTATCGGAGTGCATCTCAGCGCCCACGGTCCTGTTCCCCAGGGGCTTAGACGCGCAACACACGTGCGCAATGCTTCCCTCCATCCTACGAGGGAGGCGAGGTCGTGGCTTCGCACTGCAACCACCGGGCAGCAGGATCGTGGTCATGAAGAAGCACATGTCTACACAAGCTCGCTGTAATGAAGGGGCACATGCCTACACAAAGAAATAGGAACTAAAATTTCGCTACCGTGTCCCATTAAAGCAGAATGAAAAACTATTGCTCTCCCTTTCTTAGTATATTTTAAGCATTACCAACAGAGAGACTACAAATATAAATATATCAAAACACGACACTTATCTTCCAATACACACAAGAGTCAATAAGAAATTATATTAAAAAAACTTTATATCCGTAGAAAGTTAGTCATATTTGAGGTAGTTGCAGTCAGAGGAAAATGTCGTCTTAACGGCTGCTGTAGTGGTCACAGGCGTGTATGATGAAAACGTTTTCCTTAGAAGAAAAACGGAAAGAGAAACAATTTATTTCACACTACTGCGATTCACCGAAAGCACCCGTCTTGAACAGAGGAGATGCCAGCGCCTCCGCGTACGGGCAGCCGTCGATGAAGCTTTCGTGGCGCGTGCGGGTGCACGCTGGTTCTTCGCCATAGGGTCTCGAGTGAGGAGGCCAATGATGACAGCGGCCGTCTTGTAAAAACTAACTTTGCGGGAGGCCGGAGCTGGCCGGCCCTCTTGCGCGCTGACTATATTCCATTTATCCCTAAGCTGAGACTGTGGTGGAAGCTACGTCCTCAATCGACCAGTCTTACATCCCTCTTTCACCACGTGATCACGCTCCCGATCATACACACACGCCGAGGACTGGATCAGGTGATGAAGGGGAGGCAGCTGATTGGTTCGGCGGGCACGTAGTTCCCATTGCAGTCTCAAGTCAGAGCCGTCTATAGAGGAGTTTGGTCAATGCGGGGCGCGGTCAGATCAAGGGCGTGTACCTGACGCAGAAAGTGGGCTTGACGTGCTCTTTTGGCAAACCAGAAGCCTAAAAGAATCTTGTAGCGTAAAGAAGAGAACCTGTTTTAATTATAGGCGTATGTTGGTACCTGGTTTTAATAGGCGCGTAAAAGTGAAGTGTAGTGACCCTTCACGGTTCAAAATAGGGCGCACGTGATGTTTCGTTTCTGATCATGATCGCGCTAACAAAGTTTATTCCACCAATTTACGCGAACTGCCCAACAGATGTGAACTTGGCGGATCTTAAAGGATCACGATATACAAAGGAAGAATATAATTTATAGTCTTTCTGTAGTTATCTAACTAACTAATATCGTTTACGACTGCCTGCACGTGAATATCGAATTCGAAAGTGACCACGCCCTATCGTCACCTGCAAAAAAGTTGTCATTGCACAGCGGTTTGGTGTCGGCACTTTGCCCAAAGGCTAGTCGCTCGCCTTTTGGGGTAGTCAAAGCCCCAAAGCGCCGTTTCACTACCCAGGGTAGTCATTGTTTCTTAGAGTGTACATGATTCCACACCAACTTAGCCGTAACAAACAAGTACGTATAGAGGTCCGTGTAACTCGAAGGCACACAAAGCCACTTCATGTTCCCAAAGTAGGGCAAGGTACGTCGATGTAAGAGGTACATGCAACGTGCAGCGTTTGGGAAGATCACGGTGGAACAGCACAGCACTGAGCTGGAATTCAGGTGCCATGTACTTCCCAGAAGTGGCGGGCGGCACGTGTCTCGAGCATTTCCCCAACAATAACTGGCGCCGCTTTCTCTAGGATAGTGGGGCTTTGAAGCTCATGGCACGAGAGGGCCGACGAGACAGCGGGCGGCTCGTGAGCGTCCTGACACAAGAGGGCATGCCATAAGAATGCGTAACACGAAAGCGCGCCACAAGTTTAACATGCTTCACGAGAGGCCATGTGCTTGTTCTGCGAAATTTCCCGTATGCTGTTCGTTACTATTGGCTGCTTCCGCGAGACCCATGGCACCACCGGCTAAAATAGAAAGTATAGCGGCCTATACGCTCACCAGCTTTCTCGAGCGAATCAGATGGCGCAGCAGCTGGCGGTCAAGGGAGGAAGCTAGAAAGTTGATAGAAAACGTGTGATGAATGTTTTTAACACATTTACCTAAGAGGTCATTCCTCAATAAAAAAAGCAGCAGTCAAGATGGCTTGTTTTGTGGGCGAAATGGAGTTAGACAAATCTCTGGGTGTTTTTTTAATTTCTTTTTACAAACAATGCTTTTAGAGAATTAGGGCGCTGTAATGTCTTGTATCCGAGGGGGTACAAAAACAAAAAGAAATTCTTTTACAAAATTGTTGATTTATTTTTTCGCATTCAAATGTAAGTCACTACCGAACCACTCTTCGCCGGACGAGATACATGTGTCCAGATCTTTAAACCTTTAAACTTCTCGATGTTGATACCTTCCACTGTGTTTTGCGTTGTTTGTTTGCCCTCTTCAGCATCTTCAGACCATGTCCATTTGAAAACATTTTTCATGCTGTTTTTGGTCAATGACTACCGATAACTTCCGGCGTGGGCTAAACGAAAACCAAAGTTGTGGCAAGCAAGAAACTGAATCGTTCACCATGATGACACGTCTGTCAACAACGCGAATGTTCATGAATTTTAACAAAAGATTTCGTGACCACTTTACCCCACCCTCCTATTCACCCAACCTCGCCCCCTAGTATTTTCCCCCTAATTAAAACGTTTTCAAATGAAAACAATTAGCCAACCGAAAATACATAAAAAACGGCAGAATAACTCAAAGATTATAAAGTCGGCAATATAATAGATGCTAAAGAAAAAAACGAATCGAAACATGCATTGCTTTAGGCGGGGAACGGTGACTGAATTTCCAACGTGTAAAACATAAATACACAAATTCGCAAAAAAAAACGGATTCTTTTGTGTCCTCTTTTATACATTCAAAAGTACCTCGTTTTATATTTTATCACTCAATTTATTTATGTAGCATTTGATACCAATTCCAAGCAATAATAGAAAATAAACCAAAAGTCAACCCTTACGCTACGGCCATCCCCAGACCTTGACGCTTACCAAAAACCCCTGGATCAATTTGGATGTTAATAACCCAATCTACTTACACTTCGGGCACAAGCAAGAGAAGGTAGAACCGAGCGTAGCTAGAATGATACGATACAAACTGGTGTCAGATTGAGTTGCCCATCGAGACAAATCTGATTCGTAGGTCTTTCTAGCGCACCGTTCTCGTATCTCCTGCTCAAATGATAGTGCTTTCTCGTGTCGTTCACTCTAATACGCTCACTCTCTGTGTTGCAGCGCTCTCATGTCGCACGATCTCCCGTCGGCGCTCCCTTGTCCTGCGCTCTCGAGGCGCTCATTTCTCAAGGGCGGTCCAAATCAACTCGCAAAATGTCGTGCGGAATAATGCGGAGAACGAAACGCGGCTTTTTGTATAATTCCAGGTTGCCGTTTTCGTCCCGAAGCGTGGGGAAGGGTTTTAATCGAGCAGCGACGGGAGGAGCGGCCGGAGGACCTGTGACGTGACGTCCCGGCGGTTTTCCAGCCGGCCAATCGAGATGTGTGCCATCTCACAATCAAACCAACCGCCAATAGAAAGAGGGGGCGGTATGGGGAGTGGGTGGTGGTCGCTTGTTGTGGTGGGCCTGGCCTCGCATTCAAAGACCACGTGCCCACATGCAAACGGTTTACGAGAAGGGCGATGGGGGTGAATGGCCTTCCCCTGATTGGCTGAGCGGCACTGCGGCATCGTCCGTATGCGGGTAAAATATCAATAAATTAACTTTGGAGCCCGAATGCTGAACCCGAGAAACCTCACCGTTGGATGTCACAGTTGACGTGACCGTTGACGTCACCTTCTATATCACTTTTCTTTTCTCTGTTTTCCTGAAAGACGCATGCGGGTTGTTTTGATTCACGCTTTATTAAGAAAATATATTTTTACCAGAAACGACTTCTTCGCCTGATTTTTAATCAAGCAGGTTGGCGCTTTTCATGTATGAATTCAATCTTTTTCCACGGCGGTGTGCACTCGGAAAACAACTGAGTTAATAATTCTTTAGTAAGTGTGCTTGAGCAATGTTGGTTTACAACGGCTTGCATTTTTTGGTAAAATTGAATAGGTACGAGGGATAATCAGCTCAGTAGCAATGATTACCTGATGGAAAACATGCGCAGTAGCTTTATTAGAGACTGATTGGCCAAGCATGGAGCATGAAGTGTAGCGGCTAGGCCAAAGCGTTCACCGTCTGCTTTGTTTTGTTTCATAAAGGAATTTGTTTTTTTAAATATGGGAAGGACCTTCCCATATTTAAAAAGACTCTCTGCAATTTATCCAGAGTGGTCAGTTCCAAATGGATTTCCTGAAATCTTCAAACAATCAGTTTATCAATGATGGTCATGAATTCGATAAAACAATGCAGGTGGGAGTTGTGTGAAGCACTCAAAATTTGGGGGCTCTCTTATTGAAAAGACATAAACTTGACGATAATAGAAATTGCTTAATTACCTTTCCAATGGAGTCATTGAACGACAATGGGTTGACCAAAGGCGGCTCGAGATTTCAAAATGTGTGATTCGCACGCGTGTAGCGATTACTTTCAATCGACTATCGTACATCCGATTTCACAGTCTGGTATCTGCGGCGAATCACAAGGAGACGGGCATGTCGTGATTTTGTATCGCATTGTAATAAAGAAGTTAGACGCAGTTTATCAAATCATAGCTGTTTAGAAAGCTTAAAGTACGTAAATTGAGTTATGACCATTAATAGGCGATATCAGAAATCAGGTTAACGCTTGTTGTAGATGGCAGAAAAACTGATACTGATAATGCTTGTGTTCTCGCAATGCTGGTAACTCAAACCTACGGCTAAGTATTCAGAAAAGAAGCACCTTTGTATTTCGCACCCTCCCATAATAGTGTTCAGCTTCCAACATACATCGTTTTACTTGAACTGGCGAAATAAAAAAATCAACTTACTCTTGTCTGTGTCAGTCACTAAAACAAAACGTACGATTATCTGTAAAGAGAGTGCAGCAATGTGGTAAAAGAATAGTAAATTTTTGTGTTAATATTGTCTCTGGAGTCCAAAACAAAAGAGGGCAGTGCGATCACAAAACGGTTATTCTTGACAAGCCTTAATCGCTAGCTGTCATACCGTAATGTTGTTTTCTAATAATATTGTGAGCTGTATTATCGATTCCGCTGGAAATGGGTGAGTCTGCTGCAACAATATAATTGCCTAATGTGCAGCAAAGTTTTACTGTGATCAAACACCCCGCCGCGGGACGAACTTCAGTTTTACAGAAAACAATATAAGTTGGACTGCAGACTTAATATTATCCCAGTAAATACAAAATAAAAATCACCGTGAATTTACGCTCTCCCTTGACTTACGTTACAGGAACGCCATGTTTTTCCATCTTTTTGTGTTCTGCCTTTCAATGTACGTAAATTCAAGTAGTAAGATTTAGTTCATCGGAATTGTAAAGGGTATGTTTTATATCCTGTGGAACCTCTTGACGTCGGCGATCTGCAAGATGTAAAGAGAACAATACCCGGTGCGTATTACCAGAAGATTTATGTACAAGATTTGAAAGGTTTGATAATTTATTATTTAATGGTAATAGTCAGGATAATGAGTAGCCAACCTCGTTTACTTTGAACCGTTTTATATAGAAACAATTTTTGACATGCTGCGTGGCCTTTTTAATTGGAATACATCTGTTATTTATTGTTTTGAAGTGTGCGTATATTGCTTTTATAGCTTTTATAGTGCCAATGATTGCCCCTTTTTTATAGTGCCAATGATTTCTTCTAAGCTTTTATAGTGCCAATGATTGCCCGGTTTGGGAATCAAGACGATTTTGGCTTGTTTTCAGATAGCTGGGGTGGCGCCATTATGCCAACACTCGTTAAAATAGGCCATACGGAATTCCAGGGAAGGAGTGTTTAAGTTACGGATGGCTTTATTTGTGACGTGATCTAATCCCGGGGCAAAAGCTGTGCGTAGCTTGACAATCGCCGCTTGGGTTTGCGAATGGGTGAAAGCTCCATCTAGGTCTGGATTGGCGATGCCAGGATAACTCGGTAGGGGTTAGGTTTGAAAGTCGGGAATGTATTTTTTCTGCGCTTCCTGTATCACGTCTGCATCCGTGCCAGGGTATTTATGAAGGAGTTTCGTTATCCGCAGGCCTACATTTGAATACATCAAATAGATGCTAAATTTATTTGAATACATCACGGCATCTTTATAGTGCCTATTAAATGAGGGTAAAAAGTTAGATGGGTGGGTGAAAAAAACAACCGCCAAAAGATGGTGTCAAATAGGCGACCTGCGACGGCAGGCAAAAATACTAGTTTCTGCCACTGCGACTTCTACGCTTCGTAACTAGAGAACAAACAATTTGGAAAACATGCGGTTCGCGCCCACCTTTAGTTGAGAAATGACCCCAAAAACATGAATTCTTTTCGTCAAAATTAAATATAATGCGCTTTTAGCCTGCTCGATTTCAGATGAAACCACCCATAATATATGTCACCTCTATGCAGTGTTGTACACGTTCCTCAAAAAAAAGAAACGAAAGATCGTGCTTCGTTCCTCCTGGTTTTCGGAACGCATTCCTGTTACAAGTTCCTTGTGTGAAAAAGGAACTAGTTCCTTTTACAGTTAAAATGGAACGTATCGTTACATGTACGTTACATTTGTATTTTTCGGAATATCACATTTAGCTAGGTGGACGAAAGTTTTTGTTTCTTTTAATTTATCCCTTCAAATGGGAACATATGAATTTGAATTCCGGAATGGAAGAGCACCAGGAGAAGAAAATAAGCGGAAGCAGGGTTTCATTTATTGATATATTCAGCTTTAAAATCGGAGGTTTGAACCCTCTTTATGTTTCTGGTGGCGATTTAGACAACCAAAATGTACTGTTATCCCACACTGCTCGAGCGTTTTACGAAACCCTCGCGCGTTTCAATCTAACACAGTCCTTTGTTTGAACTTAACAACAGTTGCTTCCTCGATGTTGCTGTCCGCAATACGAGCAAGTGAAGAAGAGGTAGGGCTTTTCGAAAGGCAGTCTTGAGAACTAAAAGTCCTTCTTCGTGAGGGTTGGATTCGTTGTTCAGCTTCAAGGTAGCGGATAAGGGGAGAAGGAATAAAGGTTAATTTTTGTGTATCCTTTTAAGTGAGCAATGCTCGGGATACAAGGGTGTGTTCGATGTCTGGTAACCTGCTCCTTTATTGCAACTGCTGGTCTCTGTGTAAAAGTTCAGTGGTGGCAGTAGTCGGCCTTAGATTTCTGGGCGTATGAGGACTCGTGGAAGCGGAGAAAGTAGCTGAGTTTTAAACGCTCCTGTTTTTGTGTCTTTTCCTTCGGCTAAACGTTTTGCTTTTTGTACCGCAGTCTCGGGCACTGAAAAAAAAGAATCGATGTCCACTATCTCTCCTCCACCCGACTGGTACCAAGCGAGGACCACACAGAATATCCCCTAAGATAGATAACCGAAAGTTAACGAGATCCTGCTCTTCATAAAGTGATTTTTTTTTTTCAATTTTCCCTTTTGAAATAAAAAATGACCCCACTTAACGAAAAAAAAACGCAAGTTAATTTTCCCGTTCCAGTTAAAATGCAACGAATTCCCGTTCGAGTTTTACCGATGCAAAATGGAACGGCGGTGCTCCTCTGTTCCCCTTAAAAGGAACGCGTTCCACGAACACCGTTTCGTACAAAACTGCCTCTATGACACTCCTTCACACTGCACTAATCAGGATTTCCTTAGTAATTTGAGGTAAATTATGTAGCTAGTACTGATTTTATGCAATACCTGATGTCCGCCATGTGTGGCATGCAGTTTGTAACCGAAAATAATTTCCTTTTTACTCAAACAGCATAATAATATGAATTTTCGAAAGACTTCGCTGAACTAGCCAGTAAATATGGTGTTCCAAAGAGATGTTTACAACCTTTCTTAATTTTAAAGAGTAGTTACGTATCGTTGAGTACTCAGCTCCCACCCAAATGTAGTCCTCGCAGTCAAACCTGTTCCTAAATTATCCGGATGAACCATTATCTTATCAGGAAGTTATAAACGATCTTGGAAATTGTTTAAGGGGATAATGATGGCCAACAAAGAAAACAAGCTGATAGGGCTGGAAAGCGAGAGCTACCGAGGATGGGCACCAAGTTTCCGTTCATATTTTCAGAGTACCTACATGGCCGAACAGCGCACAGAACAGGGAGGAGGAGGAGGACAGGTAGAACGAAAAAATTGTATTTGCCTATATTATTATCTTCCTGATCAACCTTCTATTTCCTTCCTGTTCTTCCTGTTCTTTATTTTCCTCCGTGTTCTGTGCACTGTGTTACCATGTGCAGTTACCAACTTGATCAAATCGCCAATAACATATATTACCTATACATTTTCAATGAGCTAAGGCCTAGTTTTGCAACTTTCCAATTCTTTCATGACCTCTATAAATACAGTGTTTTTTCTTTCTTTTTTTAGAGAGAGGAGTAGCGTGGAGGGCAAGACACTGTCAATGTAGGCATACAATATGTCATATTATGTTTTGCAAACTTATCTAAGAAAACGTGAAATCTGCACTAATGCAGGGGTTTTGTAAGTGAGTTTTACGGCATGAGGGACATCATAATTTTTAATAACCACCAAGATAAGTCACAAAAGTAAATAAACGTATTGATTAGCTACTTAGTAAGCTAATAAGCAAAAATAAATGCATGGTTGTAATTGAGAACGTTCTCAACATCCTCTAAAAGAACTGAAGCAGTAACTTTTAGAATGACCGGTGAAAAGGGCGGTAGTGTAGCTTATTCACATTTTGTGCAACAGGTGCTACGTAGACGGCTTGTGGAAATTGATAATAAAGACGGAGATACTCCGCAGTCGCTTGTTTTCCCGATATGTTTACGCCGGTCACACGATTTGTAACTTTAGCGAAAACCCTGGTTTTCCCGCCCCCCAAGTCTTTACAAAGTTTACAGATTAACTGAGATTTAATCACTTGTAAATATGGCACCTTAAACATTAGAATTAAACTTGAACACAAAGAACGAAAGGACAGGAAAGTACAAACAACTGACTATCACCGGTGTTTTAGAGTAAACGTCTTCCCCACGCGTTTGCTCTTTCATTTAGATCCAAAAGTGGAGCACGATACTCTAAAGAGGACTCTTAATGAAGGAGCAAACGCGCAAGAGAAAAAGTTTACACTAAAACACCGTTGGTAGTCAGCTGTCTGTCCTCTCCTGTTCGTTCTTTCTTCGTGTTCAAGTTTAATTTTAAAGTTCAAGCTGATATATTTAGATGTAGCAACAAGCTCAACTCTTAACCATTATTAGTTTAATGACGCTCAACATGATTCGAATTGTAACCATATGATATCAGTGGGCAAAAGTTAGTTACCACTGTTAGTTAATTTGCCAACTTATAGTAACGCTTAGCCCCATTTTATGACCCTCAGGCCCTTAACTGCACAAACCGCATTAGTGAGGCTTTCAAGGCTTTCATTAAAAAGTATGAGCGTCACTTATTTGTCTTATCCAATACTTCACAAAAACGATATAGCGGCATATCGGTTATCGATACCTACGAAAAAAATCTGTTTATTAGATCGTCCTAGATGTGCATTTTATTTGCATAAAAATTTTTATTGTTGAAGAACTTCAAATTTGACCCTCATAAGGCACTTTAATTGGTGCACGTCGCCCTTAGACTGGTGGGCCTAGACCTTTTCCTCCGGAGACGCTTTTTCTTAGCTCTCGCGCATGCGAACAAGCATTTTCCGCTCGAGATCTGAGATGTTACTCGGAAGACAACAATAACCTTTGTTTTGCAATTTTTTTGTATGCTTTCCGTGTCAACGCCCTTTGCGGCAATGTGTACTGGAAGTACTGGCCCGACTCCAGGTTGAGTTTAAATTAAACACTCCAGTTTATATATTAATTTTCTGTGCTTACAAGTTGCAAGGCCCTCACAGCATTTCCGCACCAGTGGTAACTTTGTTCGCCTTTTGAGGTACCTTCCTCTAAATCGCGTTTTCTTCAGCTTATATACGTTTGATGACTGTAATATATTTCCATTAACATTTGCTACGCCATGACACAAGTAAAAAGAAAATACATCTTCTTCGACTTTATATTGTGAGAAACACTAGAAAACGTAGGATGTTGCTTGAACTGTATTTCTTTATTTGGAAGCCACTTGACGTTTATTTTATTGCAGATCTTTTAGGTTTTTTGAAATCAAAGTTTTCATTGCCAGTGAATTTGGATGGGCTGGATCTTTATGCATTCTGACAAAAAGAAATTTCGTGTGGCTATAAATTATTTACCAGATTGAGTGAGCGAAAGTGACAGCAAATACAACAAGCTTCCAATATTCGCCAATCGTAAAAAGGAAACAACAGCCGGTTTACAGTCACTGTAGTTACGCCTACAGGTCCCAAGAATACAAAAACCTTTTTACGGCAGCGATCTTTACAAGTAACAGGATAAGCATTAAATGTATCTAAATAAATAAGAATTATAAAAATACAACCACTCTCAAGATACTGGCTGTCAGAGTAAGGAACCAAAGAGTCGCTGAACAGTCTTCGCTCTAGGTCTTCCCTATATTAGGCAGTTTTCTTTCCGGGTATGTTAAACAAGTGGTAAGTTACATTTTTTTCACGGTGACTTCTCTGAGAAAGAACGGTGAAAATTCTACACACATCCTGATCACATCGGCCGTTTGAGGCTACACAAAATACCAAACAACACTGAGTTTTTTTTTTTTCTTATTCGACTACAGTCTCTGTTTTCAATAATCAAGTTCAACTAACACGAGCTCGTCTGCACGTTGACAAGTTTGTTTAAATTTCAATCCACTTCAAGAGTTTCACAAATTCCTCATCCGCCAATGAATTCTTCATGCCTGCAACAAATGAAAAACTTTCATGGAGAATACATTTCTAGAAAATGGAACGTTGCCTTATAATTACTTATATATTACAATTCTATTGCCGGCTACAAATACTGCTTGTGTCTCTATGTAACAATATTTTGTTAACGATTGTATAGCCTAGAAAAATAGAGCCTTCTAACATACTTAAAGTAGTTACTTAAGCAGAAAACTCAAAGCGAAGGAAGTTAGCACTGGTCCTGTGTGTCTTCGCTTCGCTTTGTTGTGCTTTGTCTTCGTTCTTTTGCGCGCTGTTCTTTTTATTTCTTTATTGTCCGCCCTAAGAGACGGTAAAGAAAAAGTCGATCGTCGGTTGTACACACAAAACAAATTCACCTGCCTCAGGGCAATGATATAATGTTATTCAGTTGGCGCCTTTACTGGGGAGATGACAGCTAGGCAGAATAAAACTAAAATTCACAGTAGCTGGCTGTCTTCACTCGCAGCAATACCTACTGTTTCATAGTTTAATTAGACCATAAAATAAGGAAGTTAATTTATTTATAACAAACACGGAACTTGTCAGTATTGTTTTTTTCGCTCACTACGAATATCAATTTTTGTGAAAAGCTTGAGGAAAAAATATACATAGCCTATTTTGCTTTTTTAAGCAACGAAGTCAGTTTCGTCGGACGAGAGAGAGAGAGAGAAGAGAGGTGACGTGAGAGAAGTAGGGGAGGTTGTTCTAGCGGTAATGTTGAACTGGTTCCCAATGAAAGAAAGTAGAGAAAGGAATGAAAGGGGGATAAAGAAAAGGGGAAGGAAAATAGAGCAAATAAAATAAATAGGTTAACGCGCTGAGAGTTAATGTCGAGTTATTTCACAGGCGGTTTGGCTACACCGGATTCGTCGAGGAAGTTCAGTAGCGGGTGTTGTATTATTTGGCGGCGACGGGCTGAACCACTTGGATAGATGATATCCTCGTCGTCTGGATCACGAAGTCCAATTTTTGGTGAGCTAAGTGACGAACCGGTGACGTGGATCGCTATATTCTTCGCAGTTGAACAGGATGTGGCAAATGCTTTTTTCATCGTTGCAGTTCGGACACTGGGAGCTGTTTATTGCAGATATTTTAAAAAGAAACGCATTTCTAAATGCACTTCTGCTGCGTATTCTTATGAGGAGAGTGCTCTTCTTTCTTGTGAGACCCTTTGTGACGCATGGTTGATGTTGGGAGTATGTGGTCGGAGAAAGTTCAGTTATGTAACTCTTGGTGGACTTTCGCGTCGCATTGAAATCTGTTGGACTGGGAATAGTGCGCGGCAGTCCATGTGCCGCTCCTGCGAGTTTATCGGCTTCGGCATTACCAAACAATCCCACATGTGAAGGCACCCATTGAAACGCAATATTGAATCCAGTAGTGTGTAACTGTTTTAACGCAAGTCGTATGGTGGCCGTCGTTTCAACCATGGAGTCAGGATTAGCTAGGCGTTGAAGGCCCGCTCTTGAATCGGTGACCAGCACTACAGTTTGTGGGGTATGTGGGGTAATGTAGTCAAGTGCTTCCTCAATGGCCTTAAGCTCTGCCGTGGTGGAGCTGACGTCGGGCGAGATAACCAGAACAATATCATAAGTAAATGTCGCCTAAAGCGGCCATTGAAACTAAATATACCTGCCGGATTTTAACTGTTATATTAATCAAACAAAAAAACAAACTTGACTCCTAAGTATAGGGCGAAATATTTTGTCTGCATTTTATTAACTGAGTTTAAAACAACGATTTTGAGTGTCTGAAACGAAAATGCGAAACACGAAGGCAGCATGCGCAACAAAACGGCATGGTAGGTATCTAAACAAGTTGAAGAGATATTCAAATTTATTTGAACTTTAAAACAATAATAAGGAGCAATACAGAAATTGTGTTATTTATTGTCGTTCTTGTACTACGTAAATGCCGCTACATCACCCGTTTGATATAGTTTCAGTTTGAAATATATCCGGGTTTTCTGTCCTTTGCTCCCCATCGTAATAATATCGCTTCTCCCGCAGCGGCTTGCATTCCTTGTGGAATGCGGTTATGAAACCTCATTGTCAAATAATACTGTAACAAAACAAAACAAAATCAATACAAAAAAAAATCCAAGAGCATTCAACCCAGAACTTTGTGAAGTTAGCAGGAAGGAGGGACGCGCGCTTGTGACCTCTCGACTAAGGGCAAATGGTGTGTTGCGTACTGTTCACAAGCATCACATTCGTTTTGCGCCGACTATTTTCATAAATGTCGCCCTATGACACTGCCAAGGCCATTGTACTTGTTTTCATACGACTGGCATTAGGTCATCAGATTTTTAGTATATTTTTTGTTTTACCACAAACGTCCTCAGCTTCACTTGGCATGTCGTTCCTCATGTACGCAATGGCTATAATTTTTCCTTATATTTCCAGCATTCTCGATCTTTTTCTACAAGAGGATCAACAAATGTCTGTTCGAAGCGGAAACCTATTCGAGGCTCCTGATTTCACAATCGTATCGGGGCATGACTCGATCTACCAGATTTGCTGACCTTTTTGCTTCACCAGTGAAGGCCACCGCTAGACACAAATTGAAAACGAGTGCTGCGCCAGTGCTCGGCTCGACACTGGCCTTCAGTGATGACATCTTTATTAGCACTACAGCGTTGTTATATAGGAGGTGTTGCGCTACCTCGCATATAGTTATCTAGGGACGTTATTCAAGTCTAGCGGTAATCATACCTCGGCAAAGTCACTCACGAACTCGCTCACTCACACTCACTCACGCTCACCGAGTCATGGTGAAGGGCTGTGAATGACTCCGTGAACTCGGAACAAGTCGTGATGTGAAGGGGATGTGACTTCGTGAACGCGGAAGGAGTCGTGATGTGAATGGGCGTGACTCCGTGAACTCGGAAGAAGCCGTGATGTGAAGGGGATGTGACTTCGTGAACGCGGAACGAGTCGTGATGTGAACGGGCGTGACTCCGTGAACTCGGAAGAAGCCGTGATGTGAAGGGGATGTGACTTCGTGAACGCGGAACGAGTCGTGATGTGAACGGGCGTGACTCCGTGAACTCGGAAGAAGCCGTGATGTGACGGGGAATGACCTCGTGAACTCTGACGCACTCGTGATGCGGTGGTGAAGGACTTCGTGACTCTGGTGTATACGTGATGTGATGGTGAATGAATTCGTGAACTGAATTTGTGATGTGATGGGGATTGAGTTCATGAACTAGGAGTCAGGACTCAGGAGATGTCGGTCTGCAGAAACTTGGAAGGAACTTGTGTTAGAGCACAGAACGAGATTCGTAGTGGTGGTCTGGTAACGTTTGGGGGAAGCAACTGCAGGGGGCGTTTGCTTTTGCTTTGGAGGACTTTGAGAGAGGTACCGCTGTGAGATTTTGCGTGTGCGACTGTGCGCGGCGTAAGCGCGAAGCCGTAAATGGGGAGGGGAGTGTGTAGTGCAGACGAAGCGGCACCAGCGCTTCCCAGATGGGGTTTGGGGGGGAAGTGTTTGGACCGGCACAGACTCAGCGGCGACTCAAACGAGTTTGGCGGGCCCCCGCTCCTCTGCCCCGCACTGCGGGCGCGCGTACCCGCGTCGCGTAGTACACGTGCAGCTTCGCGAACGTTAGGAGGGCTTTGTCTGTGCGCGGCAGACGTTTGAGCCTCCTGCGTGGCGGTGGGGTTACGTTCACGCGGCGCGGCTTGGCGGCTCCTCCTTTCGGTGTGTGTGTCTGTGTGTGTCATTGTGTGTGGGGGCCGGGGAAGGTGTCGTTTTGCCACTGCTATTCTGCCACGGGAGGACTTCTCTTCGCAATGCGTGCGCGCGCGCGCGCGTGCGTGCGTGCGTCCGTGCGCGCATGCTTTTTGTTTTTGTAAGCGCGTGCGTGTGCGCGCACCCCTCAACGAAACACAAATAAAACCGTCTTCCCGGAGCTATTACGCGAGTACTGCTGTGACCCTAACTGGACTATACAATGTTTGTTTTCTCGCTCTCGCTTAATAATGCTTACAGATATTATATGGTGCTGGTAATATGCGGCATACGCTCGTTTTTATCCGTCCACACGAAAATGCGTGCGCCGGATTTGATCTTTTTCGGCCGCTTCCGGATTTTTTCAAACGCTATTTAGCATCTAAGATCTCGAGAAGGCTTGAAGCTATTCTAGAAAAATCACGAAAGTTTAGGGGCTTTATTTATATGCCAGAGAATTGTGATAATCTAAAAATGTCAGGAAGCCGCTGATTGGCATCACGGTCTGTCGCCCACGTTTCCTAACAAGCGCGCGGGACGCGTGCGTTGTGATAACAGGCGGAGAGGATTTTAGGTGTTCTCAGGTGTTTAGGTGGGGGCTTCGCTTGCTGTTGCCGATAGTAGTTTTCATCACAGTCGTGCATACGCCTGAGTTCTTGGATTCTATGAATACGGACAGAGTTCTTCGATTTCCGTCGAACGTGAATATTGACTAAAAGATATTTTTTTTTCTGTTTAATTGAGAGAAAGTCAGCTAGTGGCACAATATTGGTGTGTAAAAGCCGGACCCCATCAGCAAATATGCGACGTAGACGTGGCGAAACTCAATCCACTAAGCAGCCCAGCCTTACTCCGTAAACAGCGCGTCTGTGGCGCTCTCGGTATCGAGTCGAACGCGAAGGCGGAGTACGAGTGTTCAAAGGTTCTTGATAAAATGACATAAATCTTTCCCAGGGGGAGGGAGACAGATAGTCCGTCCCTATTTCTGAATTTATCTCTTTTTTTATGCTAGCTAGATATGCATACGAATCATATCGGCCACATTTTGCTGGAGTGTTCTTATTTGAAATCGAAACCACTCTTCTTACACAAGTGCTTAGACATTCGTCTCCTCAGCCTATAGACAAAAACGTTCGTTATTGCCCTCAGCAAGTGACTCATTCAAAGGTCTGCTGAGTTTCTTGCAACAGCGCCGGAGTGATTCGAATGGCTCTCACTTCGATCAGA
>JAZHYW010020058.1:0-13557 GCA_037355805.1 Ixodes ricinus | reverse complement strand
GATGATAATAAACCGGCCAAAAGAACTTCCGCGATGCGGGTTTCCAAGCGACTCCCCAAAATCACAAAAGAGCCGAGGTGCCGTAGGGCACCAAGGTGCTCAAGGACACTTTCTCCTTGCGACTGAACGCGGGTGAGGAACAACCTCCGTTCGACAACAACCTTCTTTTGGCAGCGACGTGCTGATCAAGCGCCGTTATCAGCACGTCAAATTCGGAAACGGTCTCGCTATGGGCGAGGGCCGTGGATGGAAATGGGGAAACTAGAGAGTTTTAGTAATACGTATAGCAGCAAACGTAAGCCCCCTACGTTAGCGTTAACGTTGCGTCCTCCATACTGCGCATGAGCCATACGTACGTACTGCGGCGAGCTATGCGTACGTACGCTCGCTATCGCTTTTTGCGAGCGTACGTAGCGGTCCCCTGCGTATACATTCTCGTTGCTCTCGTCGCGCACGGGAAAGCGCGAGACCACTCCAGTTTGGAAAATGGCGGCGGTGAGGCAAACCAGTGGAAGTGCTACGCGCGTTGTACGGGTTCGCTTCACCATTGAAGATGATCTCAACCTTGTGGAAGAAAGAGAAAGAAGAAGAGAAAAAGGGCGAGGCTCGTGGCGGGCGAGGACACGCGGAGTTCGGAGCTGGAGACAGACGGAAGAGCCGGTGCCGAGCAAGGCCTCCAACAGAAGACCCGGACCACTAGACAGCCTTGGCCCTCCTCTTCATCGGACTCTGAACTTAAGTACAGATTAAACGTTTTCCCAATGGTAGCGCTTCCTCGTGTGACTTCCTCGGAGCGAGTAGAACTCGGCCTGATCGGGCGGTATTGACAGGCGACCCACAACCTCCTCAAAGAAATCAACGCGACGAACCCTTTCGAGCGCCCACAAAGATGGGTGTCGATAGCCAAGAACGTTGGCGACGCCGTCGAACCCAAAAAGGTGTTTACCGTGCGGTCGGTACACGAGTGGTGCGACCTATTGCTTGCATACTTCCAAGCAAATGACGAGGCCAACATAAGATTGTAGGGATCCCCCAACACACTGGAGCGAACCATAGATCAAACTACTGGTCGCACAGCCCTAAAAAAAAAAGACAAAACACGTTCACAACAGGCAACTGGAAAGAGATTCACGCACTTCGTAGCAAAGCGAGGAGATTCGCGGTGTTAAATTGGCTTGACCGAGTACCCGCCTTGGATTGTTTGAAGCAGTTCGCAGGAGCACATCTAGATGGCGCTGCAACTCTTTACGTATGCGTTTGCCTTCCGCTATACTAAAAGTGCGCGTTCAACGCGCTTCGTAACGTTACGTCCACAGCTAGCGTGCGTTGTACGTAGTGCTAACGCAAGGGTCTTTACGCTATTCTAAAACTCTCTATTATTCTTTGGCCTTCGAGACCAAGCAAAGACCACAGTAACGCGCGTTTACGCTTCGGCGAGCATTAATCGGCCTTTATGACCACAAGATAATTGAAAAAAGGATGTTTCCCAACTTAACCAAGTCTGCACAGGGGCACCTGGCGTGAGAAGAAATAGTGGAGGCGTCGGGAAAGATACCGTTGCCATTTTCGGAACTTTGGAATGCTTTAAGTAAAGCCAATGGCTACATACGCCTATTTGGTGGCAAAAATATCTATTCGCTCACACTTTCAAAAATTACTTGGGATGTACATGAACAAGAAACATAGCGACGCTATCGTCTACTATGGTTATGGTTGAGAGACAAAGTTGTAAACGAAGGAGAAAATTCGTGACAATTCCGTACAATTCCAACGAAATGAAAACAAGAAACTTTCCCCGAGTCTTGAAAAATTAAGAATGACGCTTCCATGCGGTGCGCACTACATGCGTGAAAGGAAAAGAACCATTTGAACGGCCGTTACGGCGTTCGAAAAAAGAGCAAAGGACGGCAGTTACGCCTAACCCTGTTGATGTTCGAAATGGAACGTTGACGTTCTAAATGGAACGTTGAATGTCGCTATGCATCGACAGTATTTTTCATGTACTACATATATAAAAGATGTGGTGGATGCAAAAGACAAAGGACTCACATTTCGAACGTTACAATATTACCTAACACACAAAAAGAAAACTATATATGCCGGTGCTGCCACCACTCATCTCCGGCACAGAGCCTCACCAAAAGCTCACGAGGGCGAAAATGGAAAAAAATGAGAAAAGACCATGTCGCCAAAAATGCAATGGTCGTGGAGGCCATTATGAACGGGGGGAAAGAGACAGTGAAAAGCTACGATAAAGACAGCGCCCCGAAAGGCCTGTAAAAAATGCTGAAAATGCTTGCATTATCTGGCGTGTGGGCCGCGGGGTAGCCGAGGGCGGGGCACAAGGCGGGAACCCTGACGAAAGGAAGAGAGCGTCACACCAGCTCGGAGTTTTCGTGAAGACTGTCTTTTTGTCGTGACCAGCATACAAACATTCAGATCCGCGGGAATCAACACTTCCGGTTCGCGGGGGCGAATGCCACTCCGCACAAGTTGCGCCATCTAGTTGCAGCGCCACACACCATGACTTCTTGCGCCATCTAGCTTGTTGATGTGCACACTACAGACGTACCTCGTGGGTGAGCTTCGACGACAAGCGGAGAGTGTAATTTCGGCACGACGCTGGGTCGGATGCTACGCTACCGGCTGATTTGCGGAACACGAAGTGAAGACTTGCACAAACTATTGTTAGCTCGACGCGAGGTGACTCTGAAGGAAGCAGGGCCATCGCCTTGGCTGCTGAAGCGGCCGCCAGCAGCCTCGCAGCCATGAGGTTACCAAGGACTACGGGGACCGAAGTCAACGCAGTCAGCACTGATAGACATTACGTTGTGAGGTCCAACAAGGGTTTTCAACAGCGGCAGAACATACGTCCTCAAGGTTCCTGTCGAAGATGTGGAGTAGGGTCGCATAGAGCGGACTCGTGCAAATTTAGATAGGCCAAGTGCTTCGGCTGTGGGAAGCATGGTCATTTGGCACGACAGTTGTCTGACCGAAAAACACAAGGACCGCGAAGCACCTGCGACAAGGCGCGCTATGGCAAGACATCCAACGCCTAGGAAGAACAGACAGAGTTCATCGGAAACCGATGAAAGCCAACTACCCAGCTCAAAAAGTCCACCAGACTGGTTTGGTGTGTCCTAGTGCTTTCTGCTGTGAACATCAGACCAGCCTGGTGTGTTCTGGTGCGCACATCAAACCAGCCTAACGTGTTCTGGTGTGCCCACCAGAACATGTTAGGCTGGTTTAGCGTACCCATCACACCATCCTAGTGTGGTCTGATGCGCACAGTAATACACACTAGGCTGGTCTGATGTGCACACCACAGAATACCAGAATCACATGATGTGCTCACTATGCCACATCAGACCAGCCTAATGTGCACACAACGGCACACTAAACTGGCTTGATATGCACACAGGGTGCCTCTGGTGTGCAAACATTAAGGATATATATCTGGTGTCGAATGAAAACATGTTTTCTTGTAAAATTAAATAAGATATATAGAGCTCAAACACCACATTCAATTTTATAAGGTGCCTAATTGAAGGGGTGATGCAACGATTAAGTTCGAATAATATGTATTTTGCGCAAGCATGGCTGACACTGTGTAACAAAAGTGTACCCGCTTCAGCCTGACGCACAGAATAGAGGTTTGTCTCTTCAACAATCATCGTCAGCAGCTTCTCATCAATGAAAAAAACTTGAAAATATTTCAGGTGGGCTTTGGACATCATTAGAAGCCGTAAACACGGGTTCCTCAGGCTCCACGAAATACCAATCTTCCTTTCGTCAGTCGAAAACTTGCGGCGGTGACTTTTGTTTCTTTCTTGACGTAGACAGATCTGGACAGGCGGGTATTCCGCCTTCAGTTTCGTTATCGCTAGGAAGTTCTGCTGATTCAGGCTCTTCGTTGGCAAGTACTCCTCGTCACAGTCACTCACTTCACTATCACTAGATCCCGCATCGGACACTGTTCCACTTTCCGGAATCAAAACCAGACAGGGACGATCGCGACTCCGTGTCTGGTAGAAAGATCCGGATGGAATTTCCATCGGGCAGAAGTAGAATATGAAACCTAAAAGAAATGAGCACCGCGCCAAATTTTTCAGTAAGCAGCTAGTCAAGATAGGGATGTACTAGACCACGCCAAACAGGAAGCTTTCTACCGACAATTAAAGCTGATTCCACGTGCATAGCTATGTAAACTTCAAAGTGAAAGCCCGCAACTAAAATAACGCCTAGTCTATTTGCCTGGCTAAACATTTATCGGCTTAAAACTACCAAAACGTTGCCAAATCTAAGCACGGAGGAGAACACCACTGAAATCACAGGGCTACTATGAGACTCATCTCTAGCACGATACGCATATCTACTGTGTACTTTTTTCTCGACTTTCATACTTTTCAGCGGAAAATACGTCTGCGCTATGGAATCCAGAACTTCTAAAAATGCAAAATAACATATTTAAGAGCAAAGTACTGCTCACGTTTTAAACAGCAGGTCAAGTGCGTAGCACGGCGTGGACGAGAACTACGCGTTCTAGGCGCCAGCATGCACATCGGAGCCGACGGAGTACTTGGCGGCGACAATTCGAGACCACGAAAACTAAATCAGAACATGTATCTCCTGAAATACGTTGAACACTTTGCCTGAGTATTGCTTTGGGTCCCCCAAAACTATTATTATATTAAATGTATCCTCAAGAAGATACATTGTGCCTTAAAGGGTTAAAAAAGATAAAAACAAAATGGAAACATTTTGTGTGCTAGAAGTGGTGGGAATCGTCGACGGCGTCTGTGTACAGGGGGCAAAGACAACGGCCGCGATTGGGAAGAAATCATCGATGGCGTGCAGAGTGTTTGTAGTATAGTAATGAGAGATTCAATAACACTATTTTGTGGTTTACTGCTTTAGAGTGCTGAGTGTTGCGGGGATGATTACTTCATTTGGCCCGCCAGCTCGTTAGAGCGGGAAGGATGGTAACAAACGTTCATGGAAGCAAGTCACGGGGAAGGTGAGGATAATTCTTTGTTTCCTTTTGTGTTTTCTGCATTGCAATTCGGGGGATTTCGCATTATTAGATCTGCTGAGATACTTGTAGCTTGATTTTCAGTGACCGATACGAGTCTGAATGTATAGATTTACAGAAGAAAAATTTCCGGGTGGCAATCAGTTCGAAAGTTTTTGTTAACCAGCATTGCCAGCCGGCAAGCATATTCAAGAGTTATCATTTGGACACCAGTTGGAGTTGCCTTCGCCACTTCTGGGGTCGCTCTATAATAATCGCCGCCCGATTGGTATGTGCTGCGCTCGTCTCCCAGGGAGTAGCACAACACAACGAGAAGACAGCTAATCGGTTTACTATATTTCACAGTTGTACGTCTTCGAGACCCGATACTCCGGACCCGCCGATCGTGGTTGTCGCCTGTCGTTCAGAGCTCGCAGTCGGAGTTTGCGTCCAGGCCTGCGGATTGTCCTTCCCACGCCAGCGCTTTTCCGGGCTATAACAGCCCGAGTCTCGCTACGGAACCACTCTGGGATCGTCAAGGCCTAGGCCGGTATGGCCGGTACTCGCTGTTTCCGCCGGTACTGATCCGAGCCTCACTGGCGGGACGCTCCGGGAATCGCCATAGGCCAGACCAGCCAGAACGGCTCCATCATTCCTGCCCGGCTCCAGCCTGGTGCAGCACGTTCTCCCTGTTTCCTAGCGCTCGCCCCCGGCTAGTATAAAATGTGGGTAATTAGAACCAAACTCTGCACGCTAGAGAACAGTACGTTATGTTGAAATGGCTATAGTGTGATATGCAAGCCTGGTGTAAAAACGTGACAGGCAAGAAAGTTTACGTGTGAGAAGGATATTTACGCTTTCCATGAGCTTTTTCTAAAAAATAACTTGTGCATCCTGTTTTTCGCATGCCGTCACATTTGTTACTAGGCTCAGAATTAAATTTGGTTGCCGAAACAAACAAATGTGCTACGAAACTTCACTATTTGAGAACTCGCAGGTTTTGAAGGTTTTGGTTGCGACCGCGCGGTGTGCCGAACGGCTATGCACACATACAACTACAAGTGCCGGAGCGGGCCAACGGGCCTCTCGCTTCTTGAAGGCCTAATCGCCCGATTCTCGACGGCACAGCGAAGCAACAATTGGCCCAATTGTTCCTACCGTATTTCCCTGTGTGTGTCTTGTAGAACAACCAGTAAATTTTTTTTTTATTTTGCCGAACAGTCTGCAAAACGCTTTCCAAGCCTGCTTCCAAGCCTGCACATCTATGTTCGTTCACTTCAACAATTACTGTAGAATTCACTTACTTGATGCGTCGCACTGCAGTAATCCACTTCTATCGCCGTGTCCCTTCTCAAGTTCTCGAAGGGAAGTGGTATAGCTTGACGCTTGAGTCACCTTCGTGACTGTCGCAGTCTTTCACAAAGCAGTAGCGACGTTCATTCTTGGGGAGAACCCTAGGAGTAGGGAAGATATCACAGGAGCCCGGAAAGGTCATATAGACGTGAAGCCGGGACTTACTTTTAAGAAAAATTCCCCAAAAAGATTCTCGCCGATCTGAAATGCCACGTTCACACGTGGTTTCTTAAATGCGCCCACCCGCAGTCCCCGCGACCCAGGCCGTCCTGGCCCACCCAGTGTTTTATTTTGCAGCCGCTATAAGGCGCAACGTGTAGTGCCAAATCACATTGCCGGTTAATATTTGGGTACGTTTCAATGAGGGGACGGGGTGGAGTAAACTGATTCATATTATCGAGATTCTGATGTGTTCGCCTATCCCCCCCCTCGCACACACACATACAGTGCCGTTGCTTAACTCGCCTCTGACTGTATGTTTCAAAACTGAATTTGTTTTTATATGTATAAATGCAGAAATTAATTTACTGACAGGGTGACAGTGCTGGTGGGCCTGAATCTAATCATGTACCTGCAATCTAAACTGCTGATAATGTAGTTGCAGGCAGCGACAATCTGAGTCTAGTGAAGAAAGTCAATTGTTCAGTAGAAGTTCTGAACTGCGCTGTTATGCAGATGCTTCAGGCCCGCCCACTGTTGAGAAAAAGTATTTCACACTCTCTGCACACAGGAGCAGAGAGACCGAAAGTCGCCGTTTTCGGGGCAGGACAACACTGTCATGCCATTATAGCCAGACTTTATCTCAACGGGTGATTGATGACAGAACAGATGACTTCCTTTCATGAGTTCATGATAAAATATAAATCGCGCAAAAACAAGGACGAAAAAAGAGAGGACACATAAAACAAACCAGTGCTTGTCTGTCCTACGTGACCTCTCTTTTTCGTCCTTGTTTTTTGCGCGCTCTATACTTTATTATGAAGTGCTACCAACTAGCCCAACTTTCAACCCTGCTGCTTTCATGACTTCTTTATGCAGCGTAGCACGAGACAGTCATTGCTTACTTGACACGCGAGTAGTTGCAACGGCTAGAGTTGTTAAGGTTGCCTGTATCGCACGGGAATAAATACTACCTTAAAGGCATGATTTCAAAAGGTAGTCTTCATTTATTTATTGCATAAATCAGCCTTGCTGTGGCAACATCATAAGCAGCGTACCCCTTTAATGGTAGTGACCACAGCACGCTCGTGTCACCTCACTAAAAGTATCGCAAGGAATAGCTGACACCACCTCCACAATTTTGCAGAAATTATAAAACAAGTGAATGTGATTGGCTGATGGTGTGAAAATTAGCCAATCACTTTCACTTGTTTTATGATACATTACTGAAATCTCACCCTAGTAGCAACTGTAGCGTACATTTTGTTTGGACATATGCATGCTTCCTGCAATTACTATTACAAAGAAATAGGGTTGAATGATTTGACTAACATAGCTCCTTAGCATAGGGCTAGATTGATGTCGTGAAAGAAAATTGTGCTTTATTTATACTGCATTGCACGTCATTTGAGATTATGTGGTGAGGCGAAATTTTCTTAATTAAAGCTACAGGATGTCCTAAACGTATAAGCAAATCAACATCTTGGTGTTACTCGTCTGTCTAACCTTCAATTTGCTCTCCTAGGTGCTGCTGTGGCTGCTCCACCTGGTGAGGCTGTGGCCTCCTCTTGGCCACCTATCGTTGCTGTCCGGGATGGTGAGGTACGTACCTGGGCCTACAAGGCATTTTGTCTATTGTTTTCATTCCATTGGCTTATTCTGGAGAACAGACTAACGGCACAAAAGACAATTAATTTAAAGACACAAACAGGCAGGCACACAAAGAGACAAACACAGGTACTGGCTTAAAAGTGCACCAAAGAAGTTTTTGAGATCGTCTGTTCTTCGTGATAACTCATTCGACGGGCTCTAAGCATCCTAAATATCCAAAACTTATGCTCGAGCGACGCGTATTTCCCTACTAAAAAATAGAAAAAAATTGAAATAAAAGAAAATAGTTCACCTTCTCGCCCTGCCATTGGACGAGAAGGTGAACTATCTTCGAAAAAGTGTACATGCGAATCTGAGTGACAACAGTGTTATCTGATAGCCATGTCCCACAAATTTCAGTTTAGCAGCGCAAATAATACATTTCCAGGAGCTAGCAAGGTAGCCCGCTTCGCTTGTTTAAACTAGCAAAGAAGACCAGGTGAGACATATTGAAGCCTATTTCTGAACTCAGAAAGTCAAGGTAGTGAGCTATGGTGATGACACACTCATTCGTGTTTTCTTTTTTATGTCTTGTCATTCAGTGGAGCCAAAGTTGTTTTTTGACATCGCACGGCTGCCCTAAACTGCGCATATTGGTACAAAACAAAAAAGCACGGCAGTACACTTCCTCTGTGCTTTGCGATTTTGTAGTTAAAAATTGTCAAATGGTACCTACTATATCATATATGTTAAAAGCACATGGAACAATTGCTTTACATTATTATTAGTATTTTATGTGTATAGGAATAATGGACCTCCTTTCTTAATGCGTATTCCAAAGCTGAAATTCTTTTTCTTAAAGGGGCGCTCGGTAGCTTGCTAAGATGGCCTAATTATGGCCGTAACTCATTGTGTGTGCTCTAAGCATCCCAAAAATTTTAAGTTACAATCATGTGAAGCTTATTTCACTAATAAAAATGTGATAAAAGATAGTGAATATGAGACGTGCAGATGGCGACACCAAACCAGGCCGAATATAGGCGAACAACGAACATGGCTCATCAGACAATCACAAGCGATGGCTTCACGTGCGGACAAGCAGCCGACCAGTCTCTCCTCCTCTGCACGGGAAGCCCTTGCTCGCAATTGACTGACGATTGTCTTTCGCCATTCCACCCTATTCGGCGTTCCACCCTATTCGTACATGATTGTAAGTTTTGGACTTTTGGGATGCTTAGAACATGTAGGTTGAGTTAGGAACATAAATAGGCCATTTTGGGAATACTACGGAGTGCCCCTTCAATTTATGTCATTTTTTATTTATGTATATGTACAATTCAGCATTTGAGTAAAACAAACCAGGAACATGATTGCAGGCGAAAGTGCAGAGCCCATTTGTGTCGCCTGTATTCCTCCACTTTTTATACATCTGCTTGACAATGTTACTCACTGCAGATTCATCTTGGACATGGCATCAAAATGCAAGAGGCAGCATTTACACACGCCGTAGAAAAGGCTGCCACCCCTGGCCGCTTTCTCAGAATGGTCAGCCAATCACCATGGGAGCCTGTGGAGCTCTTCGATAGGAGTGTGTCAGGCCAAGCCTCCAGGCGTCTCCTCTAGGAGGGTGCAGTGGGGAAGAAGCCCCTAACCCACGAAAAATGACGCTCTCTCAGGTGGGTATTTCTGATTAACCTGGAAGGGCACATGATATGTTGTGGCGGTGCTGTGCTTAGCTGTGCGCATTATATGTGTATAGTATGTTATATTTTCTACGATATGAGGTATTCTTATGAACCTTGTGTTGATTTTGCCTTGTGCAGCACACCTGTAAACTCAGACACACTATGAAGTGAGACAAGGTGAATTCGGGCACACCAGGAGAAATGCCACCTGAGGCGCAGCGCTTGCTTCGCATTCTGGGAGCGAGGCCACGAGATTCCATCTGCAGTCAAACCCGATAATATCGAATCCGGTTAGTTCGAACTATTTTTGAACGGACTAGTGACTGCAATAAAAATGCATAGCGAAAAATGCGGCCACATTTAACGAAACTCTCAGCGTCTCCCGATAGATCGAACTGCCAATAGCGCTCTTTAGCTCTGAAAGCTGGCTTTCCCCCATCACAGCGAATTCATTGGGGCAAAGCCAGCTTGCAAAGAAAGCTGGCTTTTTCTTTTAGATGCGGAGCATCTCTTGCTCGGGTCTATGTCCCGCGTCGTCGGCGTCGTAGTCCGCACTCACACTACGCACGCGCAACTCTCCTCCTTCCCTCTCTCCAACAGCTGCGCGTTACTCTCTCCGCTCTCTCTCACCAGCTGCGTGCACTGCCAACACCACCTAGAGCTGAAGGCCGCAGCGCTCCTCCGGTGACGTCACACGAGTCGGCTGGCGAGCGCCGCGGAAAAGTGCTGCACTGAAGGCGTCGCGCATAGATTTACCGACGTAGAATGGCATTTTTTATTGACCCATACGTTTGTTAATTGGTAAAACAGGATTTATAAATATCTATATGACTGGGAAACATAATTTGTTACACGGGCAGCATATTAGGACGTACCATTATTGTTATGATATGAAAGAACAAGGTTAACGACGTTTTGAGAGAGGTGGCTTTTCGTTTTAGGCATCCAAATCTTGGGTGCTTTAATTATCTCTAGGAGTGAGAAGACACAAACAAACAAAAAACAAATGCCCTGAAACGTTATTGTAAGTGATGGGACCGCCAAAATGCATAACAGCAACAATCCAGTTGGTGATGACATGAGTGTTTACTAAATTCGTATGTGAAGCTAATGAAAATAAGATTATTAAAAATGTGGACTTTTGGAGCACGAAAAAATGTAATGTGTTGAAATGTACTTTTTACCAGAAGTAAACATATGATAATAAAAACAACTGCAGGCGAACTGGGGAATATTTATCATAAAGTAATTAATCCGAGACTGAGACACGAAGACGAAAAATTAAACGCAGAAAAGACACAAAAAAGAGGGAAAGACGCCGCCTAGATCGAAGTGCACAAGTTTTGATTAAACCGAGCGCAGGCAAACTTAGCAAGCTTAAAGCATAATTTTCAGTAAGGGACACATGCAGCTGTGGGAGCTTCATGCACACATCTACCCGCGTTCATTCACACTACGAATAGATGCTGGGAATATAAGTTCTCTCACCTTTGAAAGCTTCAAGTTGTACATCCTCGTGTATCCATACTTTCTTCTTGTATCCATCTTGACACAATTCAAACACAAGCAGCTAAGATGCCGCTCTGTAGCTTTCGCGACACTAAGACACAGCACATGTACGGCATGTAGACTTTAATGCCGCTTCGCAATAATAATGCTATGACAACTGTTGCACTGAATATAAAATAATTATTTAGATTTTAGGGTTTCACATTTCTTTTTCTTTGACTTGGAATTAGCTAGCCTCATAATCTTTTCGTTCACCCTTCCACAATAGTTTTTCAGCACAATGTTCGTGCTGCACCAGAACAAGTTCTTCAGCACGAGCTCACTTGTGTGTCTTTCTTCACATGCGTCGAAGTCACAAGTCTCGTTGGTAGACAGCAGTTCCATTGTAAGCTCGGTGACGAACTGACGCTGGATCGGAACCTTCAGAAACTCTGCCTGCTTGGAGAGTCCTTGAGGAACAACGTAATTGTGTGTCACGGCATTAACGGCGAACATAGTTGGATAAAGGAGACCCCCTCGATCCCATTCCTTGAGAAGAGAGTAGTTCTCCTGCACAAGTAAAACTATTGCCGTCTTATCTTCTTCAGTAAACGCCGCCCTGCATTTTTGACATTTCGGCTTTTTCAAAGCGGCATAAACTGCGTACCCTGCCACGTAGACTAGGACTGGGAGGGTCTAATTTATCGCTTGTGACACTGCATCTTCTGTAACTACACTATGTTTCAGCTGGGCCGTGGCGTGTTTACTTGTTTTTCAAGCTCCTCCCATCGCTCGTCTTCACACGGGATTGTCGGCAACGTACTCTGCAGTCGCAGCTTATTTTCACCTTCATAAAGCTGCCTTATAGATATGTGCAATTACGAGCCAGCCAGCTGCCCGTACTTCCCGAAACGGTCTTCCAAGCTATCAGTCTGAATCTTTCCCAGCAGGACATAGTTCAGCCCGAGTTCAGTGAAACAGTTTTCGATGATCTCCACAAGTGCACGGGTCGTTTAACGGAGTGCTCCGTGAGTCTCCTTGGTTAGCGTGCCACTGGTAAGATTCTCGCTTTCCCATACGTCAAGTCCAGCCAGTCAAAAAGACTGCACAAAAAATGCACATTGGGATCGTCCTCTGCAGAAGTCACTGGTTCTTGAAAGTCGTCTCTGAGTCGCGTTCCTTTGTTCGGCGTCCATGTTAAAATCTCCTTCAGATTTCGAGAGCTCGACGACTTCATTGATTTCTTTAAAAATATGCGCCACAGATGTAGGAACAAGAGGGGAACATAGAGAGAAGGCTATGCTCCTGACCGTGGTTTTGAAAACGGGAGCTTGCGCTACAAAGATACGTTTCTAAAATTAAAAGCGAGAGGTAGCTTGTGCTTGTCGCCTTCGCTGCCACTTCAGTGTAAAATTCAACAAAATAAATTCAATAATTAAAAAAAAAGTGAAAAGATATGAGAGTTCTCACCCTGGTATGCGTCGATAGAACCAGGTTTTTTTTTTCGAGGAATCGCCCGCACCCATACTTTTCGCAGTTCTTCATCCTTCGGGAACTAAACACAGACACTTTCTTCGACGACGTTTCATAGTTCCCATGGCACCCAGGGACACAGCATTTATGAGGCATGGCTAGCCCGAAAGCCGCCCGTAACTTGACAACCACAACGCGTTAACCGCCAAGCACACAAACACGCGTTAACCGCCAAGCACACCAAACACAAAAGACAAAAGAGACGGTTAGAGCAGTTCGCGTACTCGCCCGCCGCGAGGATTGTGCAAGCCGCCGTGCGCAAAGGATGCAAAAATTGTCACTGCGCAACTGCCCCGGGAGAACCCTGGGCTCGGAGAAAGCTAAAAACAAAAACAAAAAAGCCCGGAGCATGCGCCGCTTGGCGTCCTCGGGAAAACACATATAAGAAAAAAAAGAAGAGAGCATGTGTTGCGGAGAAGCCTTCCTCTCAGGTCGGCCCACTCGTCGTGAATCTGTGACGTCACAACTCCGAGCGCTGCGGCCTTCGCTCTAGGTGGTGTTGCGGTAGCTCGCGTTCCCCCGGAGGAGTGAAAGGAGGATAGTTTCGGGCGCGCGGGTCGCAGCGCCACGCCAGGGCTTTCCACTGGGGTGGGCTTTCCCCGCAACTCTGCGGCTGTCGTCTGCTAGCGTTTCTCGGCCGCTCGCGTCCGCCGCAGCCCAAATCCGGCCGGCCAAAAGAATTCAGTCAAGAAGGGAATAAATTAATACGCCTCGCAAGTGGGCTCATTTTCGTCTTCT
>JAZHYW010020057.1:0-14106 GCA_037355805.1 Ixodes ricinus | reverse complement strand
GCGTATTGCTGTTTTGAGCTTTCAGAGCGCGGTTCTTTCGTTTTCCTTTTTGTTTGCTTAGCGTGCTTTTTTTCTTTCTTTTGCTTGCTGGCGCGTGCAAATGCCGACTTTTCGGAGATGTCAGGTGAGTGATCCCGACAGCGAGCCTTCCAGCAGCCATGTCGCCCCGAGAGGAGTGCCTTTTGGCTGGAGGCAATCGGCGTTCGCGTAGCGACAAGCGTGTCCAGTTACGTTCTCGTCATATCGCTCCCAAGGCCGTCGAGATTCGCACCGGGTGCACCTAACGTCCGCGACTAGACACACAAAATAAAAAAGCACTATGTTCACTACGTAAAAAAGTGGTCTCAGTTCATGCATCTGTGGGCAGGTACCGAATCTTGCCCAAATTTATTCACACCGCAAGATGAGCGCAACACGTCGCCTGTGCAAACGCAGTCCAACAACACGGCGCATAAAACCTGCAGATTTAGGACAACAATTCGGAGTCCATTGTTCAATTAAAACGACGTGCATTTTGTTGAAAACGCCCGCAGCTTTTACGCAGGGTATGCGTCGGGAATCTTTCACATTTTGAAACGGGAACGAAGGAAGATTTACTTTTAAAACGCTCGCTGCGTCCTCCGGACCAGTTTGACTGGATCAGCTGACGACGACGGGACTGAACCAGTTGTACTTCAACCCCACAACAACCAATTTGCGCTCCGTGTTAGTGTGGGCGTCTACTTCAAGCCACCGCACCACACACACCACGAACGTTTAAGCTCCTTGTCGCATCGCCGTGTTGCACCAAGCGGAACGAGATCGCCGAAGTCAACGCAGCTCTGTCGTGCACCTTGGCTTGTGGTTGCGCACTCGTGAACCCTGTAACTCCCTTCGCTTTCAAAGCACACACGACGATTACGAATGCTACTTTTCGTCTTCCGGAAACACCACAGGGGCACTTCTCCGGTCACGTCTTGGCTATGTGGCTCGCAAACCGCACAGCGTCTGGTGTCCCGTCAAACCAAAACAACACCGGCGCCATGTTTAACGTGCGTTGTTGCCCAGATCTTACCGGAAGTCGAGACGCTGCGTCGTTCAACTCCGCAACGCAAGGAGAGTGAGGGGCGGGCCGTACTTCTCCTCCGCGAGGGTCGAAAGAGCGGGAGTTTCAAATGTGAAGAGGTTCTGACTCGACTAAATTACGTACTGTGGGCTAAACATTGCTAAAAAAAATTATTTTTTTCGCGGAACACTTTGTTTTGTGACATGCTTGTCCCAATTAGGCTGTTTAGAAACACACTTTTTTTTTCTTTGCAGTTGCCACTTTAAGAGAGCTGATACCGAAGCGCTTCGTTGAATACTTGAATTGCCTGCCTGAGAGGGATGTTGGTTGGTAACCGATTTGTTAAAACCTATGAGCAAGAAAAAAAGATTAACAAAAAAACATGTTGCTAATCTGTCGTTTCGCATTCGGGAACTTAGTCAATCGATTCTAAAGGAAGCAGGTAGTCAACGAAAAAGTGGTAGAACGAAAACAAAGCGACACACGCTGAAAGCCACGAAATGGCCGACACTTCGCTGTAAAGAAACAACAACATGAAATTAAATGGGGGAAAAATATATTCACTGGTATGTCGAGGCTTTTTTATGGTGTGTTTTTTGCCACTAATAATAATAATAATAATAATAATAATAATAATAAATATTATTAATAATAATAACAATAATAATATTAATAATAATAATAATAATAATAATAATAATAATAATAATAATAATAATAATAATAATAATAATAATAGTAATAATAATAATAATAATAATAATAATAATAATAATAATAATAATAATAATAATAATAATAATAAAACGTTACGTGTTTTCGAGGCTCCTTATTGCGGTTGAAATCTCAGGTTTGCGTAATGACATTTGTTGTACGCATTTGCTTCCCCTAGAGTACTATAAGCCAACTATAAAAATGGAGTACCCGCGCCTAACCCAACAGCCGTAAACAGCCAAATGTACACAGTGAGTGTGAACTTACATTGAGTCTCTTCATCCGTCAGAGAGGTCATTGTCTCGCAGGCTTGATACCAGGCGCTCCTGAAAAAAGAAAAAAAGAAGAACGATACGTGAGACGCCTCACCTTTCCATCAAAACGAGAAAAAGAAAAGTCAAGTAGGGACGGGTCTCTTGCAATCAGGCAACCCCAACATAAGGCACCCTGATTATGTTCACCGAATCAATTACCTGGAATGAGAAGAACGTGAGGTCACGTGACACACTTTCCAGCCACATTTTGCGGGCAAACATAACTGGTGTCTAGGTCAATGTGACGTCAATGTTTCCGCCAACATATGCGGGAAAATCTGAATTGGTTTATAGGTCGCGTGATGGAGGTCACGTGACAATAATTGGCCGTGCCACATTTTGGCGGGCAAACATAACTGGTGTACAGGTCACGCGGTCGTCAATTTTGCCAGCCAACTGGAGCGGGGAAACAGAATTGCTACGTGTGTCCCCTGACGTCAGGTCTCGTGACTGTGCTTACACCCGAGCCACGGGACATCTGGCGCAGCCGTCATCGCAACGCGGCGCCATCCCGTGGACGGATTTCGCAGCTGGCACAAAGAACACGCCTGGGACGAGTGGACCGAGGCCTCTCAGATATCACCCTCTCATTGTTCGTGCCATCCACCAACACCTCCCAGAAAAGAAAACCTCTTCCGCGTCACTAAGAAGGCCGCAGGAAGCCAGAGATTGGACACGTCTATGGCGTCAGCGTTCGGTTAGAGTCGTGTCTCACTCATTGGACAACGAGTCCCAACCGAACCCTGAACGGTGGCCTTCTTCAGTGAAGCGGGAAAATCGGTACTCTTAGGCTTATCTACGAGGGCGTTGCACGCACGAGCAGCCTAGCGTAAATGTATACGGCAACGACCCATATTTTTGAAGCCATCTTGAGCGCTGATTTTCCCGCGACAAAAAAATTCCACGCTATGCATAGACTATTATTTGAATTTCAAAAAACCATTAGCTCGGCGCGGAATAGACGCGCATGTTGACCGATAATTGGGTCTCGAAAATGCCACCCCGGCCGTCTTTAACGCTACTAATACTTACACGGCCACTCTTCGTCTCAGTTAAGTGTGTCTGCAGCAGTCTTGTACACGTTACTAAAAAAAGTAATCGATTACAATTACTATTACTCTTGGCTAAAAAGTATTCGATTAGATTACTTGATTACTCGACAGCAAAAGTAATTGGACATTACTTTAAGAAGTAACCGTTACTTTTCCGATTACTTTATTGTGTGAAGACTTACATCTTTAGCGCTCATAACAATGAACTACTTCCAACCTATATTTCACATTTTCACAAGTATTGAAGAAGAAAAAACGGGTTCCCTCTTCGTGGTCGTTGCACCTTCTTGGAATCTCTGGTTCCAAATAAAAGGTATTTTGTTTTCTTGCTTTATATATTTTCTTGTACTGGCAACCAAGAGGCCCTTACTCTCTTTCGCACACACACGCGCTTCTCGAGATATTATTCACATGTGGATGAACTCGCATGTTATACAAAAGAGCAGCAGCTCCAGGATTTGTAACGGATCATGCGTAGTATCCATTAGCGGAAGAGATCGCCCCGACCACTTCTCAACTCGAAACCTTGCTTGTCACAAAGACCACGTAGGGGAAATACGGGATCTTGACGTGTATTTGAACTGGCTTTGTTATATTTTGCATCCGCTTTAGATATTCTTGGGTTCTGGTTCTCCTACGGGCTGCGAGTAGGTACCGTAAGCAGGATTTTTTTTTTTTATTTCGGTGTGTGTGTGCGTGAGGGGGCTAGTTTGAACGAAGGACTTACAAAGCTACATTCTGCTCCCTCAAACTTCGCCCTGAATGGCCTTTGTCACGCACTGGGGCTTCCCTGAGGCTTCCCACTCCCAGTCCCAGCTCGAAAAAAAAACAAAACGGACATTCCACAGAAACTGTACATACAAAGGGGTTGACCTCGTTTCCTACAGCTCCGCAAAAATCTTTCTTTTTTCCGTTCGAAAAAAGATGCAAATTTTATTTTTGTCATTTCAGAAAAAAAAAAAGGTGTGTGCGGGGGGGGGGGGGGGGGTCTCGTGGAAAATTAGTAACGGTTAGAAGTAATTTTTATTACTTCAAAAAGTAATCAGATTACTCTTGTGATTACTGCCTAATAAAAGTAATCAACTGATTACAAAATTACTCCAAAAAGTAATCGATTACAAGTAATTTGATTACTTGTAATGCGTACGGTACAAGTCTGGTCTGCAGTGGCGTACCAACTTGTTTTTGAGTGGGGGGCAAACCAGACCCCCCCCCCCCGGACTGGGGAGCGGTGACCTTGGTATCCCTTGGGCGCCACTGACCAGTGTTTGCCCTGCCCAGTGGTGGCTGTATCCAGGGGGGCAAAACAGATGCTTTGCTCCCCCCCCCCCCCACACACACTCTGAGAACTGGGGGGGGGGTGGCAAGCGCCCCTTGTCCACCCGGTTGGTACGCCCATGTGTGTCTGAGGTACCTTCGGTTCAAGGCCGACGTACACTTGGCACTTTCCACTTTGCCCACCTCCTGCTCTCCTACATCCTCACCACTTTTTACCCTCTTCAACTTCCCCTCGCAGCTGAGGAGGGAGCGCTAAAAGGATTTCCTTCCCTGCAAGAAACCGAGATTGTACGTCGGCCTTTAGGCTGCCAGGGTAACTAGGCAGTACCTGTTGACCAAACTTAAGCGTAACTACGGTTTAGAAGGCCCGTCGGGCACCCTTAAAGGGATGCTGAACCAAACATTTTCAGTGTCTATAATTAGTGGCGCATTATCTTTCCATGAGCCAGCAGCCGCCGGTGTGCGCGAGCACACGCGACGAAATTGACGTCATCATATCCCCCATTGTCGCTTAAGCGTGGAAAGATCGTGCGCCACTAATTATAGACACTGAAATGTTTGGTTCAGCATCCTTTAAGGGGTATTCAAGTTTGACCCGTGGTCTGACCCCAGTCACACTTGACTGCGGTTAAAGGTGCACGTGCAACAAGGTGTTAAGTTGGGGACTATTTTAATATTGCCTAACGGTTTACGATTAAATCGTGCTCGGATTTAGCTTTGTGTCGACCGTCCTTTTCGAAGGAACCGTTGGCCAGGCAAGGGAGAGCTCTCCAGTTATGTCGGGCGAAGGGTGCACCGCGCACGCGTTTTCTGCCGCCTCGGCGGCTCACAGTAGCTTCCGCCGCCGTGGAGGTTCTGTCGTTTTGCGCGTTTGCTTTTGGTTAGAGCGGCGGTTGCTTTCCTGGAACGCCCTTCGGAGCCGATGGGGTTTCGGCCGAAGCGCCGCGCGGCGCTGCCGGGACTCGCGACTATGCGATTGACTTTACCAGCGACCTTGGTCTTGCCAACCGGAGTCGGTAGCGGGATTGTCGAAGACCATTGTCAATGTCAAAACAATTGGCCGATCGTTGCTCCAGAGAAGGGAGGTGGGTGCTTTCAAAAGCGGGCCACGAAAGGCAAGTTTTTGATTTTTTCACTGGGACGAGAGACTAGAGGCGACCCGGTCTATCTTTTTGTATCATCATGTCTTTGTAAATACAGCTGAACATAAAAGAAAACTTGCCTTTTAACGGACCGTGATTGATGTCGTCGCAATGTGCGGACGGGATCGAAAGAGAACGGGTTTAGGACGTTGAGTCTGTAGGGGGTATTCTCATGGACACCATAATTGAGGGCGGTGTTTAGAGCGCATGCTCAGGACGAGCTCTCATTGATAGCCTGCTAAGAGAGGCAATCTTGATGGCTCGGAATACATGTTGCGAAAGGACTGCGGAAGCTTGCCGTCAGCACGCGCTCAGCAGCCGCGCACACAGATATGGCCGCCAGTGAATGCTCCCTGTTGACGCTTTAAGCACGCGCTAGATTGAGCCCCCATTGCCGACCTTCTCTCGTCTTATCTAGTGCCACTAAATAAGCTACGCATCAGAGTACTTCAGAGTAACGACACTTGGCCATATTGTGTCTTAGAATCATGGTTGCCAGTTATCTGAAATCGCAGGTAACGCTTTTCTGTCCTCCACAAATGTTTAAACAGTTCGCGACAAAGCGAAGCAATATTACATCAGCTCCCTAACACCGAATCTAATGCTGAGGAAGTGGCACTTTTGAATCATGACGATCGCCAGTTGCGTCTGCTCTGCATTAAGCACCTAGATGGCGGCACCCACAACAATGTCGGGGAACGGAGGGCCGATACTCGAAGCGCAGCTCATTTAGTGGCTCTCGTCTTACCGAGAGGCCTAGCCACTGAAGCGGACGTTGACGAGCCTCCACAAGGGCCTACACACTAAACGTTGTAACAGCCATAATCGTGTAAAAAGGGTGTAACAATGGTGCAAGTTAGGAAAAACACCCTTTTACACGATTTCTTAAAATCAGTGGGTGTAAAAAGGGTGTGCTGCCGTCTTACACCCTTACACGCCCTTTTTACGCTCCACTTGCCACGATGGTTTCTGAAATCGTGTAAAAACTGTGTATGGGCGAATTTTACGCCCTTCATTCACACGGTGTGAGAGGGGCGTAATGTTGATACTGTCGAATGCACCCATGATTTCATAGCCGTTCATGTTTATTGCTTTGGTGAAACGGTTGCTGATGTACAGCGGTATACAAACATCGAATATAATTAATTGCCACAAGAAGGCGCGTATGATTTGGAAGTGTTAGAGAATATTTTTTGCAACTCCGATCGAACTCTCCGTCCGACAGGAGCCGAAAATTACGTGTCGCGCGTGCATCAGTTTCATCAGTTCAACTTCGACTTAAAGAATCACCTCCGCCTCAAAAGGTGACCGAAGACGTGTAAATATACAGCCCAGGCAACACACCGTATGTCGCCGATATTGGATCTGATCGAAAAGATTGTGCCCACACCATTTTGGTTTACGCCAATATTTAACGAATGGGATGAGTCGCGCCGACGATATCCTGACATAAAGAACGCGACGCCCTTTTTAGTTGAGTGTTGAGAGTGTCCTGCGTGAATCGGCTATGCCGGAGAGAGATTTCTATTTCTTTACCGCCTAAAATACGACGATAAAAAAAAGATTAAGCATAACGGGATCTGTTTGCTTTTAGCCCGATAAGTCTTTCTCGGGTAAAAAGCAAGCAAATTCCGTTTTGCTTAATCTTTTTTTTTTGTTGTTAACTGCGCTGAAGCTTGAACAAACCGTCAGGCGCCTTTATTTCGGGTCAGGCAGCGTATCCAGGGGCGGCCCATGGGGCCCGGCCCCCCTCCCCCTCCCCAAATCTTCAATTTTGCTGGGACCTCCCTCCCCCCCCTCCCCCTCATACAGCATTTTGTCACGGGCGGCCCCCCCCCCCCCCCCGAAACAAAACCGGCTACGTGCCTGTTTCGGGTAGTACAAACTCACCTGACTGAGCCAATAAATACACTTCCAAACACATAGAGAAAAAAAAGAAAGGGAAAGAAAGAATTCAAACGTATAAACAAGACGACGATCAACGCGTTCTACCTATAGTAGGTTACAAGTCAAGAAGGTAGCGGCAAATGCCCCTCAAAGGGAATCATATATCCCTCCGCCACCTCCGCATCCAATAGCGTCCCATCGTTTCCGTGCACGTCGCGGCCAATGCGCGAGGAGGGTCTTGCCTTTCTTGTACATATTTGCTTTATCTTTCGACTCTGACTTAGCATTGTGGAAGCCACGAGAGGGAGATTAGAATCTTTCCCCTCCGATCGAAACAAAGACGACTTTTGGGGATTAGGTCCCCCTCTTCGATGACTACAAAGACTGCTTTCAGGAGCTCGGTCCCCCCCCCTCCCCCGATGAATACAAAGGTCGCTTTCTTAAAAAGTGGGGGTCGAAGACAAGTTTCCACCACTCTGTGGCCATTATCTATCCATTGAAGCGGAACAAGGAGCGTTTCCAGTAAACTCTTCTTTCAACTGCGGAGAGATTTGAAACCGGCGCATCACGCTTGTGGAAGGAGCTTCTCCTACCTGTGATGCCACCCTTTGTAATACCACTCGCCGACAAACCAGCAGCCATTTTGGTTCTCGGCGATAATCCGTGGGGCTTATAACCCTCCCGGAAACAAGCACCTTATCTCACAAGTTCGGAGCAGCGTTGTGGAACCCACGGAGGGAGGATTAGCATTCTCCCCTCGGATGGGAGGACCGATGGACACAAAGACCACTTTCCGGCGCACGGGGAAACAATGAGAGGAACAAAATGGCGGTGGAAGAGGGTGTGGGAAAGGGAAACAGGCAGTTGGCATCACTCTATGCGAAGCGCACATGAAGGCACTCTAGTTCTACCCAGACAGCATAAGCCACTCCCCGGCTTCACACTTTTCGAAAGGGAACCGCCACGCGAACAACAACAACCCCAAGGTCCCACACACAAGGCGACCCTCCCTGTGCAGCGCAGGAGGCAGCAGAGGGAGATTGGCTGCTTTGTCCACACCCCTTTGACCTCTTCTTCTGATAAGCCTCCCCACTTTCTTTTGTGTCCGTGTGGCTGTGAGAGAGTGCGAAGGCCGCTTCTAGCGAATCAGAGGTGTGGAGCGAAACACGTGACCGCTCTCCGTAGGACAAAAACGCTTGGACGAAACTTTGGCACGCGACTCGCTCTGGCGCGCTGATGGACTCACTGGGGTCATAGGATAGCCTTCGCCGTTTGCCGGTTTATGGTGAGTTGTAGGGAACACGTAAATCCGGTTTCAAAAAGTGTCCGTCAGTGTTCTCCTGTTTTTCGTGCAAGCAGGTCCTGACAAGTTCTATTTCGCGACCGTGGTTTTTTGTCGTGAACGGTCGGAATACATGTACGCCAACTGTTTCATAATGGCCATTTATTTCGATCGGAGTCTATGAAATTATTGTGCTGTGTTTGTTGGACGCGTTTCGACAAAGAGCTGCTCATCGGTGACAGCGAGACTTCCGTTGAATGTGATCGACCGCCTTCATCCTCGACATTGTGTTTGCGTAGTTTCGGGCTGCCCGAATCAGATTGTGCATCTATCACGACAGAGAGCTGCTCATCGGTGACCGCGAGACTTCCGTTGAATGTGATCGACCGCCTTCATCCTCGACATTGTGTTTGCGTTGTTTCGGGCTGCCCGAATCAGATTGTGCATCTATCACGACAGAGAGCTGCTCATCGGTGACCGCGAGACTTTCGTTGAATGTGAGCGACCGCCTTCATCCCCGGCATTGTGTTGGCGAATTGTTCTGTGCTGCCCGAATCGGATTATGCATCTATCACGGATTACATGAGATCGCTCTCTTATTTCTAAGTACTTTGCAAGCATGCTTTTGATAGTGGTCCTGATTTCGTCTCAATAGACCATTTTACTGTTTACAAACATGAACTGCCGCTTGCGTCCCAAGTAACTTCTGGTTGTTCCGTCTTTGCAAGCCTGTAGAGTTTTGCTTACGTCACTAGTGCAGGAAAGAATAAATGTCGCAAGAAAAGTAAAGTTGGAGATTTAACTAGGGGCTTCGGTCGGATGGAATGTTGATGACCTTACAGAGGCGTACTGGTCCTGGTTTGGCCCAATATACTCGCACGGACCGCCACTGACTCAAAAGCGTCTTGGTCCGGGTTAAATTGCGAGAATAAAAGGGAACTATTTCTTTCAGTCTTGCCTTCACCAAGCTTGATGATGTGCGCGTGAACGTAGCTTTTCCCTTTGGCAAGCCTGTAATTGCACGCACGTGCCCGCACGAGCAGAGACATGGCTGCGGCCAGATGACCTGCCGCTAAACTCATCAAACACAAAGTTGGGCACGAAGTTCGCAGAGCGTGCTGATTGGACTCTCGCAACGTTGGCGTCACGCGAGACGAGGTGTCAATCATCCAAGCTCTCTCGGTGCTCAAATTCCAGCGAGAATGTTAGGCACAAAGTTGTAGCGAGCTTCATCGAGCGCGCGCAAGCAACACCGTGGGGCCAGCCGATTGAACGGCTGCACTGATGACGTCGCGCCTGCGTGTCCCTACATAGTCAATGAACCGTACATTGTAGCTAGGCGGGCTGTAAATACTCTGAACTTTCTCGTCGCAAGATCGTCGTTCGTGGAAGTTATTGGTGACGACAAAGTGACGTTTCACAACTTTGGGAAGGAGTTATTTGAGGCCAAAATCTTCGCTTCGGAATCGAGGCGAAGATTAAACTTTGTGATATTGTGGAGCCGTGCGCGGTGTACGCGGCTTTAGAGCTCATCTTCCGCCACTGTCAACAACGCCACCGGGGTCACCCACAGGCGTTGTGTATAGAGACGTCGGTAATGTATGAGAGACGAGGGGGAGAGGGGGGATGGCGAGAAAAAGCCGTGGAAAGAGAGGAAAAAATGAAAGCCGTTTACAACTACACGTAACGCGCCGAATTAGAGGCGCAGCTCTTGAGGAGAGACGGGGAGAGGCGCGGGGAGAGGGGGGGATGGCGAGAAAAAGCCGTGGAAAGGGGAAAAAAAAATGAAAGCCGTTTGCAACTCCATGTAACGCCGAATTAGAGCGCGAGCTCTTGAGGAGGACAGAGGCGCGGGGGAGAGGGGGGATGGCGAGAAAAAGCCGTGGAAAGGGAAAAAAATGAAGAGCCGTTTACAACTCCATGTAACACGCCGAATTAGAGGCGCAGCTCTTGAGGGAGGACAGGAAGGCGCGGGGGAGAGGGGAGAGGATGGCGAGAAAAAGCCGTGGAAAGGGAAAAAGAGCGAAAGCCGTTTACAGCTACATGTAACGCCGAGGTGGGGAGGCGCGGCTCTTGAGGAGGACAGGAGGCGCGGGGGAGAGGGGGGATGGCGAGAAAAAGCCGTGGAAAGGGGAAAAAATGAAAGACGTTTACAACTCCATGTAACGCCGAATTAGAGCGCAGCTCTTGAGGAGGACAGGAAGGCGCAGGAGAGGGGGATGGCGAAAAGCCGGGAAAGGGGAAAAAATGAAAGACGTTTACAACTCCGTGTAACGCAATTAGAGCGCAGCTCTTGAGGAGGACAGGAAGGCGCAGGGGGGAGGGGGATGGCAGGAAAAGCCGTGGAAAGGGGAAAATGAAAGCCGTTTACAACTCCATGTAACGCCGAATTAGAGCGCAGCTCTTGAGGAGGACGAGGAAGGCGCAGGGGGAGAGGGGGATGGCGATGAAAAAGCCGTGGAAAGGGGAAAAAAAAATGAAAGCCGTTTACAACTCCATGTAGCCGAATTAGAGCGCGGCTCTTGAGGAGGACAGAGGCGCAGGGAGAGGGGGGATGGCGAGAAAGCCGTGGAAAGGGGAAAAATGAAAGACGTTTACAACTCCATGTAACGCCGAATTAGAGCGCAGCTCTTGAGGAGGAGCAGGAAGGCGCAGGGGGAGAGGGGGATGGCGAGAAAAAGCCGTGGAAAGGGGAAAAAAATGAAAGACGTTTACAACTCCATGTAACGCCGAATTAGAGCGCAGCTCTTGAGGAGGACAGGAGGCGCAGGGGAGAGGGGGATGGCGAGAAAAAGCCGTGGAAAGGGAAAAAAAAGTAAGCCGTTTACAACTACCATGTAACGCCGAATTAGAGCGCAGCTCTTGAGGAGGACAGGAAGGCGCGGGGGAGAGGGGGATGGCGAGAAAAAGCCGTGGAAAGGGGGAAAAAATAGAAGAGCCGTTTACAACTCCATGTAACGCCGGAATTAGAGCGCAGCTCTTGAGGAGGATGAGGAAGGCGCGGGGAGAGGGGGATGGAGAGAAAAGCCGTGGAAAGGGAAAAAATGATGAAAGCCGTTTACAACTACATGTAACCGCCGAATTAGGAGGCGCAGCTCTTGAGGGAGGACGGGAAGGCGCAGGGGGAGAGGGGGATGGCGAGAAAAAGCCGTGGAAAGGGGAAAAAAATGAAAGCCGTTTACAACTCCATGTAACGCCGAATTAGAGCGCAGCTCTTGGGGAGGACAAGGAAGGCGCGGGGGAGAGGGGGATGGCGAGAAAAAGCCGTGGAAAGGGGAAAAAAAATGAAAGCCGTTTACAACTCCATGTAGCGCCGAATTAGAGCGCAGCTCTTGAGGAGGACAGGAAGGCGCAGGGGAGAGGGGGGATGGCGAGAGAAGCCGTGGAAAGGGGAAAAAAATGAAAGCCGTTTACACAACTCCATGCAACGCCGAGATTAAGAGCTGCAGCTCTTGAGGGAGGAACAGGAAGGCGCGAGGGGAGGGGGGGATGGCGAAAAAAAGCCGTGGAAGGGGGGAAAAAAGTGAAAGCCGTTTGCACAACTCCTGCATGTAACGCCCGAATGAGGCGCCCAGCTCTTGAGGAGGGGACAGGCGCGGCGGAGAGGGGGATGGCGAGAAAAAGCCGTGGAAAGGGAAAAAAAAATGAAAAGCCGTTTACAACTCCATGCTAACGCTCGAATTAGAGCGCAGCTCTTGAGGAGGAGCAGGGAAGGCGCAGGGGGAGAGGGGGGGATGGCGAGAAAGAAGCCGTGGAAAGGGGGAAAAAAAAATGAAAGCCGTTTACAACTCCATGTAACGCCGCAGTAGAGCGCAGCTCTTGAGGAGGACAGGGAAGCGCAGGGGGAGAGGGGGATGGCGAGGAAAAAGCCGTGGAAAGGGGAAAAAATGAAAGCCGTTTACAACTCCATGTAACGCCGAATTAGAGCGCAGCTCTTGAGGAGGACAGGAAGCGCAGGGGGAGAGGGGGGATGGCGAGAAAAAGCCGTGGAAAGGGGAAAAAATGAAAGCCGTTTACAACTCCATGTAACGCCGAATTAGAGCGCAGCTCTTGAGGAGGACAGGAAGGCGCAGGGGGAGAGGGGGATGGCGAGAAAAAGCCGTGGAAAGGGGAAAAAAATGAAAGACGTTTACAACTCCATGTAACGTCGAATTAGAGCGCAGCTCTTGAGGAGGGACAGGAAGGCGCGGGGAGAGGGGGATGGCGAGAAAAAAGCCGTGGAAAGGGGGAAAAAAAGCAAAGACGTTTCCAACTCCATGTGGGATCTGCCGAATGAAGAGCGCAGCTCTTGAGGAGGACAGGAAGGCGCAGGGGGAGAGGGGGATGGCGAGAAAAGCCGTGGAAAGGGGAAAAAATAGAAAGACGTTTACAACTCCATGTAACTTGCCGGAGTGAGAGCGCAGCTCTTGAGGGGAGGACAGGAAGGCGCAGGGGGAGAGGGGGATGGCGTAGAAAAAAGCCGCGGAAAGGGGAAAAAAAATGAAAGACGTTTACAACTCCATGTAACGCACAGAACCAGAGTACGCAGTCTCGCAGGGAGAGACAGGAAGGCGCAGGGGGAGTGAGGGGGATGGCGAGAAAAAGCCGCGGGAAAGCGGGAAAAAAATGAAAGCCGTTTACAACTCCATGTAACGCCGAATTAGAGCGCAGCTCTTGAGGAGGACAGGAAGGCGCAGGGGGAGAGGGGGATGGCGAGAAAAAGCCGTGGAAAGGGAAAAAAATGAAAGCCGTTTACAACTCCGTGCTATACGCCGAATTAGAGCGCAGCTCTTGGGGAGGACAGGAAGGCACGGGGGAGAGGGGGGTGACGTGACCTCGGTGGGTCACGTGACCTGGGGGTCACGTGATCTGGGGGGAGGGGGGGCGGAGAAAATTTTCCGCTGAATTTGGCGGAGAAAATTTTCCGCTAGATTTAGCGAGGGAAAATCTTCCGCTAAATTTAGCGGGGAAAATTTTCCGCTAGATTTAGCGGGGACCATTTTCCCCGCTAGATTTAGCGGGAAAAAATTTCCGCCAAATTTAGCGGGGGAAAATTTTCCGCTAGATTTAGCAGGGAAATTTTCTGCTAGATTTGGCAGGAAAAGTTTCCACTAAATTGCTGGAGAGAAAGGTTCCGCTAAATTTAGCGGGGAAATTTACCCATCATGCACCGCGCGGTTACACCGACGGCGACGCCGACGCCGCTCAAGCCGGAAGCGGGCGCCTAGAGCTGCGCTCTAAAACTCTTATGCGCCCGTTTCGAGCTTGAGCGGCGTCGCCGTCCGCGGAACCGCGCGAGCGTTGCATTATGGGACGTTTTTTTCACTAAATTTAGCGGGGAAATTGACGTCACGTGATTTTAACACCAATTAGGTTTCCCCGCTAAATGAGAGGGGAGCAGGATAGGAGGAGG
>JAZHYW010020056.1:0-17746 GCA_037355805.1 Ixodes ricinus | reverse complement strand
AGACAAAATAATACCCACTTACAGTGGCCTGAGCGAACTCCGGACTTTTTTTATTCTAGATATACGACGTAATCATTTACTGCAACATAATGCTTACGCTTTTTAGACAATTAGCAGCTCGTTTGTTGAGAGTGCGGACGTAAACACATCCGAAATGATAATAATAATAATAATCCCCATTTTCGTGCGCCCAAAACAACCCGAAGGTATTCACTTGGTGCACAAAGGACGAAGTAAACGCCAAATGAACCCAAAACAAATAAAACACATATCACAAATAGTTAGTGATCCCTTGCAATTCCTTGCGGTAAATAGAAAGTCACTGCGTGTTTCAATACCTGGATTGTGAAAGTGATTGAACATTGATTGCAGGCGGTGACAGGAATGAAAATCTGCAGATGGCATTGGCATAAAAGATAGAGGAATTCCTCGTCAAACGGCAGGGTTGTTTTAATTGATTCGTGATGCGAGATATCAGTCTAAAACCTTTTTCGCACTGCCAACAATACAAGACACATACAAAGTAAATGTCAGTTTATCATCTAGGCTCGCGCCATGGAGATGCGTTTGATTGAAGTTATTTTTATAGATAATGGTTATGCAATACATTACGACGTCTGCACATGGAGAATACATTTGTTTCGAGAGGGTTCGGTGACAAGCTAGTCGCATTACACCACTTAACTGTGCGTGACGCATCATTCTGTTAAATTTCGCGGTCGACAAGAGTATGAACATTTATAAATAGCCCAATGTCATCTGCAAAAACAACAACTTGTCATTTCAAAATATGACGCTAAATAATTTATGAAAAAAGAAACAAAAGGGGAGCCAATAGTAGACTCTTTGGGGAACGCCGGAATCGGGAGAAAAAATTCTTCAGCGATTATTATCGATTCGAACAAAATCGGGAAGACATCATAGGTAACTTTGGAAGGATTTACACAACTCTGCTCAACAACCATATAAAAATAATTTATGCCATAATAACTCATGGTTTACTTTATCAAATGCTTTTGACATATCTATATTTAAACTATAAATTTGACCTCTGTTCGTAATAACAGGTGCAAAGAAGTACAATAGCACAATAAATGCGCTTTTGCAACAACATTTGTGCAAGAGATCCAAAGTAATAAAACTTTTCGATTACTTGTCCATCTTTTTCGGTATCCCAATTAGATCTATCAACATATAGAAGAACATATTAAAATTATTAATGCTAAGGTTGCGTCCTTTAAGACAACCAGAGGAAACTACTTACTTTCTTCAGGCATCAATTCGTTGCGGTGAACATGATAGAGCAAGCCTTCCTTAACAGGGAAGTTTGTTTTGTACATTCTAGACAAAATGCTGCCACAGAACGCTTTATTAATAGCAAATACAGTAGATACAATAAACAATTTTAATTTTTTAATGACAGGACAATAGTGCTGTGATGGTCAATGAACTTGTTTCGTAATCTTCAGCATCAAAATATTTACAAAATACCCAATACGTAGTTGAAAAACATTATTTAGTGTTAAGTGGTAGTGGCATATGTTTAAGAAAGTCTAATTTGAACAGATTTTCGATTACAAGGGATTTTGGGGTGCTTGTACAACTATCTCGTCTTTTATCCATTTTCCACCACTTGTTATGAGAAAACAAATTTCGTTAAGCGTTCAAAGGTGAGCACTAACCTTACCGAAACAAAGTATTCCGAGAATGAATTAATATACTGAAGCAAATTTTGATGCCATTATTACAATATCAAATTGTTGAATTTGCCAAAACAAAATTCAAAGCCTCCATCACTCAATTGACAAGGCCGACTAGAATAGAACGATATGTATAGAAACAAAACAACAGATAAAATCATTGCTGGGGCAGTGTTGCATCGTGGCAAACATAATTCAGTAAAACTCTTTTTTGAGCTTCGGGGCAGCATTACAGCCGTTTCCACGGTGCACTCACCGAAAGCAAGCGAGTGAGTGAGGAGCCGCACAGGCACGACAATCATTGGGGGTAGGGAAATGGGCATCGCGTCAATGCTTAGGTGTGGTGTTCCAGATTCGGTTTCTTGTGATAAACATTGTACAATGTAAATCTGGCTTGTCACTTTAGTTTGTTCAGCTATACCACTCAGCACAAAACAAAGATATACATACTAAGATTCAATAACCTGTTCTTAATAAACAAAATACATATGTTGTTTTCGCTCACTTCGATCTTTATTACAATACTAATTTATCAACTCTGGACAGAATAGTAGACTGCGCATGACTGGAGATGTTTCTAAATATACTTGTGCGCCGGTGTAATGTGCGTATTACAAAGTATATTTACACTGATCGAGCTAGAGCCTAATAAACCATATCTATAAACAAATTGTACAACACACGCCGTCATTGCTAACGATTTTGACGCTAGCTGAAAGTATCACCTATAGACTTTTGTTTTGAACGATAATATTAAAATGACAGCCACATAAATATTGAAAAAGAGCCAAAACCAAATGTATTGGCCTGCCTGGTCCTACACACTCTTAATTTCTGGCAGACATTAGAAAGTGGCACAAAACGCCGAGTACGGCTACACTACTATTTTCCTATCGCAGACGTCTAGAACTCTAAACGTTTTCAAAATTAAATCGTTAATTAGTAAAGTGGCTCTGGTAAACGGCCTTTACTTTCCGGCTGCGAAGAACGTAGTCTTCATCAGTTGAGCAGGTGGAAGCCACCCATGCTTGGCACTCTTCAGGTATAAAATCTGCAAATAATGTTTTGCCATTATGCTTTGTCAAGATTCTGCGATGCATTAGTACAATTTTCTAAAAACTAAAACAATCGGCATTTCAGACAAACATCCCAGACTTCGCGCTCGACCATTTCCGATGAAAAAAAAAATTGCATTTTACCCCATAACGTTTTTTTTTTTATGGCATGTGTGTCGTTTGCACTTTTAAAATGGGCATAAAACAAGGTATACAATATTTTAGTAAAAATATTATTTTTTTAAACGCTTCACAATTTATTTGATGTCATTTGAACGGCACTGAGCTTGCTGTGTTTTGATAATTGCAATTTTTTATTGTTAAATATTTGAAAAAAACATGTCAGCAATCGTTTGAATATTCGCACATTTAACACATTCTTTTTGTCGTTTTCCGCCAGGCATTTATATCTTGTTTTTATTGAAAGCCCAACAGATGTACTACAAATAAAAAATGTTTGAACCGTGGAATAAAATACTTAATATATTTTATTTTTCTCTAAAGTTGTTAACAAGTCCGACTTCCTCCTAAACAGCTGTTTATTCTACCCTGATGTTATCCCAGTAAAATAACAAAAATAATACATTTTGTAGAAGAGTTAATTGCATTGCATTTTTGAATGTTTAATCTTTTTTTCTTTGTTTCTGAAGAAAGAAAAATATTGAAGTTTAGCTTCCGCGTAGCAACATGCCATTGTTCCATAAGCGCCTCTTGACCGCACAACACGCCACCTGACACAAGAGCTGACAAGAGAGCTGATGCAAGAGCCGACACCACAGCTGAGTACCTTTGCGCGCACGCAAGGTAGAATTGCTGGTCGTGTGTATGGATTTTCGCAAAAAGTTCTACGCATGCACACTTTCTTTTTTTTTTCTTTTTACTTGCAATGGACCTTTTTCACATACCGACTGGCACCAGGTGGTGGCTGCACGAACTAAAAATCGAGGAAGGAACTCTCCTAACAGAAACTGGTAGCTACGCTACCAGTTTCGTTCGTTCTCTCGAGCAGCGGGGCGTGCCCAACGCGCCGTCCAAGTGGGGCATCCGTGGCGTCCACTTAAACGTCGTGTTATTCTTTCCGTCCGCTTTCTTTTTTTGCGTAACACAATTATATGTATGCTGCAATTACGTTTTCTACTCGCTGATCCACAGCCTCCTTCCGAATTTCCCTTCGATTTTTCGTGCACACTTCCGCCGCTTCGCATCGGGCGCTCGCGCGTGCGCATAACGCTTCTCGGAAAAGGTCCATTGTCTCGCGTGTGCACTCGTTGTATGCGGCTAAAGACCAGCCGTGGTTTTCCACGGTCGCTTCCACTCGTCCTTCTTTCGGCTGTTACGCAAGCAACAGCGGAAATGGCGTGATAATCGTACGTGCTGCCACCGCATAGCGGGGCCGTGGTGCCCATTGTACCGATGTCTGCTCTGCTCACTCCGAAACCTGATGCCTAATGACGTTAGCATCACCTGACGGAGTCTCCTCCTATCCAAGAAACGCCGCGATAATAGAGCGAGATCCGTACTGGCGTTTTGAAAAAAAAAACGATAGGCGGTAAAAAAGGACAGAAACACGAAGTTGATTGCATGAATCGACCACTGATTGGTTGCAATCAAAAACCCGCCTCAAAAATGTTTTTTTTTTTTTCCGGAGTACGGTGTTTTATTGCTGGACGAAGCAGGTCCCTCGGCAGATGAAGTCATTGTGCGTTTGGTGTGAATGATGATGAGTCTAAGTAGAATATTCTGATTGTTATTTTTAAACGAGGAGGAGATTCGTGTCGTGTTTACTCATCGCTAATTTGTTACCTCACGAACACAGATCGAAGGCTCCTTTCCTTCGCTCAGGGCCCCTGAGGGAAGAGAAAGGGACAACCGATCCGCGTCCGTCAGGTCTTGAAAGTAACTGAGTGACCACCTTTGGCCTGCGTTATTTCGTATCAACCACTTGCAACCAGAGGGCACGGATAAACTTCAGTTTCTGCAAACCAACCAGAAACTTTGATGGTACGAACTGCACATCAAAGAATGCACTCTTACCTTGTCGCACGATGCGGGCACATAAAGGTAAATTTGTTCATTACACAAAAGACTGTTGTATCCAAACCAGTATATTTAACTTCAAAATTATTTTTGTGCCAGTATACGGCAGGCAAGAGGTGAATCAGGTCAGCTGCGTATAAATCAATTCACTATTACAACTTTCGCTCGGGTAGGTGTCACACAAACATAACAGAACAAACGGCATACAGCATGGTTTTTTTTACGGTTCAGTTGGTTTGCGAAAGGCGATAATTGAACCGCTGCAACTTAACAGAGCCGGAGACAAATTAGCGACGAGTGAAGAGGACACGAGTATAATCATAGATGATAAATAAAACCTATAAAAATTTCCTGACGCACACTCATCAGCATTCGCCCGAACGACGAAATTACTTGTCAGCGCCGAGTGACCTGCTTCAGCCATTAATTTGACACCGCACTCAAAAAAACAAAAAAACTTGATTGAACAGGTTTTTGATTGCAACTAGTCGATGGTCTTTCTAAACGGCACGCCTCGTGTTTCTGCCCTTAATTACCGTCGGTCCCTTTCTTTCAAAGTACCAGTAGAGATCTCCCTCTGTCATTATCGCGTTTTCCGAAGAGGAGAAATCACCGTCAGGTGATGCCGACGCCGTTAGGGCATCAAGTTTGGGAATGATGAGAGCTTACATCGGTGCAAAGGCTACCACGATCCCGCTATACGGCGGCGGAACGTACAATTAGGAAATTTTGGCAACCGCTTTCCTTCCTCCGCTGCGCTATCCGCAACGAAGATACCGCTACTGCGCCTGCGAGCCGTCTAGCCCTGACTGAAGAAACCCGGATTTCTAGCGCGTTGCGGAGTTCGTGGCGGGACGGCAGAAACAATCTACGCAAACTTCCTATTAATTTCATACATCCTATCCGCTTTTTGCGTTACAGCCGAAAAGGTCAACTGTAAGCGGCCGCGGTAAATCGCGGCGCTTCTTTAGCTATAAACAGCGACTATATACGTAAGGCAGTTGCTAGTCAGAAATGCGGATGCTTACAGCTCCCGAGCGAACTCATCTCTGTTACGTCACGGCGCGGTGGTGGCGTCGTCGGGCGCACTTCCGGTCTGGGGCTCTGGGCAGAAGTGCCCATATGAGACGTGTATTCCTGCGTTGTTTTGAAAGGAACCAGACAAAAGCCTGCCTTCTCGTCAAAACGCCGCGACTGGGGCTGTACCAAGAGTCGAGAAAGGTTTGAAGGTCAGTTTTCATGAGCTCGGTTCGTCGCGAGAACATGGATATGTGCCGTGAAAAGGGAAAACCAGACGCCATCGGACCACGATTGCTTGGGCGGGAAGCACTTTGGGTTGAATGAATTCCGGCGTTTATGTTTTCCAACATGAACGCCGGAAAACCGTCAAGTTGCACGGACCACCTGCAAACTACGTTCAGTGCGTCTTCAAGTTCAAACGGCCGCCTGATCGTTCGAACTGTCGTCTGCTCTTTCAAACGTTTCTGCTCGTCGTCTGCTCTTTCTTACGACACCGGCCCGTAGACCAAACGTTGGCGCGGTACTTGCGATAAGAAATAAGTGCAGGCCTCAAAAGACTTAAGCTTAAAGTTGGTAAGCAAGCTCGATGTCAACTGTAGATACAAGGAGATGTTGATAATCGTACCAGTGGCCATCAGCGACTTGTTATGCCTGATTAACTTGGTCCGATTCTGCTTGAGATTTTCAGTATCGACGTCGGCCATCTCAGCTACGGTTCACGCTTTTGCAGCCCGAGCGACGTTGCGACTGAAAATTGCGAGCGAAATCTCATCATGCGAATCAGGCTTTAGCGTACATTCTGCGGCGTCCAAGCGGAATGAATCACCGCATGTCAGATTATTCATGCGAAGTTTTGCGGTGTAACGAGCCTCGTTAATTTCGCTGAGGCCGCTCAAATAGTCAGACATTGCCAGGAAGACGTAGAATCAACAATTTGAAAACGAAAAAGGGCAGGGGGACTCACACTTACGCCGGTAATATCGCATTTCAATGGTTTGTTTATGGGCGACGGCGAACTTCTTGCCCAAACCCCCATCGCGCATGCGCGGCGCCGGTGGCGTCCGCTAGGGGCGCTCCGGTTTGTTTGTAAACATGAGTTGGTGTATATACGTGCGTGCAAAGCTACCCAGCTCTCGGGTCAGCTCTTGTGTCAGGTGGCGCGTTGTGCGTGAAGAGGCGCTAAGAAACAATGACAGGTTGCGACGCGGAAGCATGCATTCAATATTTTTTCAGCGCTTTAAACAAACATTCGGATCAAACTTTCAGAAATGAAAGGCAATCAACTCTTCTTCTAAATTCGTTATTTTTTTTTCTTGGAAACCTTTAGGGCAGAATAAACGGCTGCTCAGGCAACAAAAAGAACTTATTCACAATTTGTTTTTTCTGTTAAACACTTTGATGTATGGCTTCAAACATTTTATTTTGTTATACATCTACAAAGATTCCAATACAACAAGCTATAATTGTAAGTCGCAAAGCGATAATGAACAAATATTAAAAAAGCTGCTAATTTGTTGCATATATTGGTGAATGTTTTAAAATTATTTTCCCCTACAAATTGCATAGTCTTCACAACATAGCAATCTCAGTTCCGTCAAGAATTATGCAAAATAAATTGTGAAACCGTTTCAAAAAAATCATATTTCTACACATATTATGAAGTGATGCCTAGTTTAGTGCCCCTTTTAAAACGGCGAACCGCGCTCGCGCCATAATTTGTTTTTAAGCGAACATATTTAAGAAATTTGTTAAGGACTTTGTGCTAAAAAGTCAGGCATTTTCTATTAAAATCGGAAATCGTCGAGTGCAAGCCTGGGACGTTTGACAAGAACTATCCTGAGTTAAAACAGGTATTGAATGCACAGTGGTAGTCAGGCACGTAGCCAGGATTTTGTTTTGGAAGGGGAGGGGGGGGGGGGGCCGCCCATGACAAAATGCTGTATGAGGGGAAGGGGAGAGGAGGACCCAGCAAAATGGAAGAGTTCGGGGGGGCCCGGGCCTTATGCCCCCCCCCCCCTGGCTACGTGCCTGGTGGTAGTTGATGTTGAAAAAGGACAAAAAGAAAAACAAAAAACCAGACGTTTTTGTTTTAGGGTGACATTTATGGAACCCTGAATGTATGGTGTGCAAAAGCTCTCTGCCCCCCCCCCCCCTTTCCTGCGCCCCCCAAGTCCCTCACTCGTCTGCCTCCTCTGCTTCTAATTATAGTAAATCTTGCCCTACAACTTCACGCTCCGGCGGCAGAGGCATTAGAGCGTATTGCACGGTGGGAGCGAAATCACCAAATACTCTGAGGAAAAACAAGGTAGACAGAATGCTTATAGATGTCTATAGAAAGCAAAAAAAATTCAATTCGCTCTACCAATCGACATAGAGAGTAAAGTTTCGTCCATGAAACGTAACACTGCCTCAAAGTATTAACTACTAAATTCCTTCTTACTGGGCAAGTTCTGAGTCATTCTGCTGAGCGAGTACGACCCGTTTCATGCACGAGACCTTCAATGACTTCTGATTGTCCCGTGCTAGAAAAAAGTGCCGCTTTTTTACGGATTATTCGGGTCAGTGAAAAGATAAACTTTAGCCGGTGGATCTACTTCGGTCTCCTTCTACCATTCCTTGTGTATCCTTTGCCTTATTGATCGTCGCCGGTCTATCAACCAGCATCTTCTTCTTGAACGTACCGAGTTTGGTAGGTACTAATAGTCTAGCCAAAAGTTGGGAGTAGCACCTCGCATTCTAGCTACGCGATTTCTTCACCCTTTTCGTTCCAGGAAGTTTTTGCTTAAGACTTTTACGATACTTAGTCGATTGTCTTCGGTGTCATGTCTTCGTGCAGGGTGTCATGTTGGTGAGTGGCCACGCCACGGCTGAGTTCTGCGGTAATGGTGCCTCTACTCTCCCGGATTTAGGCACTATGTCGCGAAAGGCGAAACCCGAGACGCATTCCTTTCTGATGAACATTAATGGAACATTGAATATTAGTGCATCCAAGCTATCATGCCTCTCAGAATCTTCCTCGTCTGCCTCCTCCTTTTCTAATGATGGCAACTCTAAATTTACTGCAGTACATGCACGAGCTTTTTTATGGCGGTTGGCGAGTAGTGCCGGTGTGCAGCGTCTTAAACGCTGACGTCGCTGTGCTGCTTTAAGACTGCTCTCAAAATGCATCACTTTGAGTGAATTATTATGTAACCGTGTAATTTAAGCGAATGTAAAAATTAAAATTGTTAGTTACGTCAATGAATTCCATTAACATCATCGCACTGTAAATGGAAAACAAGAATTAGTAAAGTACTTTTCACAGTAAGCAGAACATGGGGCACAGACTCAAAATAACAGATTGAGCGCTCAATTAGGTACTAAAAAAGAGTAAATATTATCAACGCCCCCGAGATCATTTGATCGAAAGCATGATTTGTTTTAAACCCGCGATTATTACCATGTATTCAAAAGTGAACAACAATTTATTTTTACCTTGAATTGACACTGAATTGGTAGATGAAAATGTGACTCGATGTGTTCCGTCTTTGCACTTCCAACTGATGTCGTAAACGTCTCCTTCCCTCGATGACCAGGTGGTTCGCTCCATTCGATAACAGCTGTTCCGTTTGGTAGAACCGCCAGCATCACATCCGTGGGCTCCTGAGGCGCTGCAAGTTTTAGTTTAAAATAACAATGATGTGCCATCAAACTAATACTTTTGAATATAACACTTCTTTGAATAGAAATATTTACGTTAGTTGACCTGGCTGTCCAAAACCCCATATTATTCTGTTTAAAAAAATAGTGTTATACATCTGCAAAATACGAAGTACTTGTTTGTTTTTTTTTTGAAAGGACGTAATCAACGAATGTAGTTGATCATTCAAGACTAATATTTATCAAATAACAAAAAGAAATACATATTTGTAAGTTTATGAGTTTTGTAATGCGCATCTGTAACTGCTTTTATAGTTTAATATAGAGCAACTATGATGGGCTCAAGCAGAATAACCAAATTAAACAGATAAATGCACCTTAATGCAAGTACAGAAATGGTTAAAAGAAAAATGGTGGTAATAATAAAGTCCCTTCTGCAGGTTACCGAATATCGAAAAATCTTTCTGCATCGCACTCATCAGTTGACTGAACCACACCATCATTGCACCACCAAATATGTGTGGCCGACATGATGATATTACAGATTCAAAGCTTAAGAAAATGTTTTTATATTTTAAAAATATATCTATGCAAACTATTCCGTCACCTCTGCCGCAATCTTGATGTTGAACAGTAGCAATAAGCAAATCAATGGACTGAAAAAAATATAGTGGAGTCGTAATGCGTCTGCCTACCATGACCTTCAACTAAAGAGTATGGTCATCAGCTTGCATTGACGGCAGCCTCGGCATATATAGACTTAAACTGATATCTTCGTATGCCACAATAGAACAAATGTCCTAAAACTTTGCACGCCCTGGCAGACCTATGACGGACGAATTCACTAGCGGAAGCTATTGTAAGCCCTTGTAGTAATTTATAAGATGACAGAAGAAAGTCAACAGTCAAGGGCACAGTCTACGTTACCTTGTGAACTTCATTTGGATCAGCTAATATTAATTTCATCCGGAGCTTTAGATTGAGGAGGGAAATACAATACTAGATTAAAATCACGACAAATTCTACCATGAAATTAACTAAATCGCGGTGCCTCAAACAAATTTCTCGTCATTAGTAGAAGGAAACCGACGGATGTCCTTGCATTGCATGAGCATCAGGTTGCCATAAGTTTTCTGCAAAGGTCTTGTCATATATTATATATATATATATATATATATATATATATATATATATACATCGTGCTTCTCCACTATATTAATTGGCTGGCTCTAACATTGGATAGTATTATTAGTATCAAGCACACTGGAAACGGTGTTTATCCTTGCCCCTCGCTGTAACAGCTGCGCGTGTATAGCTATTTTATTACACCTTGAAATCATTATTAGACCGCGTGCGTGAGAGGAGAGAGAACTGCCTTTTTACTCTCTCCACAAAGATTAAGTATGCATTGACAAACACTCAGCCCTCACCCAGTGTATTTCACAACCGGTTCACTAGCTAGATGGCGAAGTTCTGTAAAATCCCGTTTTTTTATTCAGTTTAATTAAACTTTGCAAAAATGTTCAATAAGAAATTGTCGGCCAGGAACTGACGCGAATAAATAGATAAGAATGGTTTCTACAACAAGGTACGGGTCAATTTTTCACATTAAAATGCCAAAATATCTGTCACACATTTTAATAAGATACCGCTTTTTTTACTTTGGTATTTTAATAGTTATTCCAACAGCTACCGTTACATTTGGTTAATGGTTGAGCGTTTGACTATGCATACTTTATTTAGAAGTTTGAATGGCACCATTCTTTGCGCACAAGGCATGTTGCTATGCAAAACTGGATGTCATTTCGTCTGTAGCTTGTGGATAGCCATCTTCGCCCTTCTCAAAGATATATCGAAGATGCAATGTTTTGAATTGCTCTCAAAGCATCAGAGATGAAAATGTGGAGCACCCAGACGCAGATTCACAAGGCAGGCCATGTGTTTTGGTTATTTTGTCCTTTTTGGCGGACTCCTGTTCTTCCGAGATTACTAAATATATTTTTGTTCAATCATACATTAAGCGACAATACAATGAGGTCAACGCATGTAGGAGACACTGTGTTGCAAAAATTTCCGCAAAGCATTTCAATACAAGTCAGCCAAATCATTTCTGACTAAAGCGGAGAATAAACATGAAGTTGATATAAAAAGTGACGTAAACATGATTTAAATCGTGATTTAAAACACACAGGTTTTGCAATGATGATTTAAATTATACCTTTCGCGCAGAAATATCCCTGAAATACATTTTACCGGTTGTTTTTGTAGTATTGCATACTTTCATTGTACACTTGTTTTGTGTTTTAATGAAAGAATCATGGAGCGAAAATTATTATAGGAGGTACCAACGGAATAACTATTATGAGCAACTTAATGCTGAACATTTTTATATGTTGCACCTTGCGAGTCATATAATGACCCACTTCGAGCAAATCAAAACACGATATAAACCAAAACGAGAAAACGAGTCATGTGCAAGCAAACTGTAGAGCGAACTAACAACTAATGCTGAATTCCCGTGGAATATCCGGAGCGCTTTCCGAAATCCGCGGGGAAGGCAACATTCTATTCCATATGACACGCTCCGAATCAACGAGCGGAAGATGGGATCACGCAATTTGGAGCGACCCACCGATTCGCCCGAGAAGGTCGGCCATTCAAAATGGCCGCTGCTCGGACTTGACAAGCGGGCCAACGCCCCAGCCGACTGAGCTTCCGGCAACCAGTAACAACTGTTACTGTTTAGTTGAAGAAATAACACGCAACACAGGCCGGGCGAAATGTCCGTACCGCCCTATTGGAAGAACCAGTTCAAACTGGTACCAGTTTCAAACTTGGTTTATTAGCTCCAGATTTGACCAGTTTCATAATGGCCGAACTGGTCAAGGTGGTTTGAACTGGTCACACTGGTTGACTGGTGCCATGGCGGTTGAACTGGTCAAACTGGTTCGACGAAAAATATTTTCATTTGTTCACGCCACCATTACGCTTCGGAAATCTTTATTATACACAAATGTAGACACAATACACTATACTAAAAGCATCAGCTGAACATACATTGAGCGCATACACATACACGGCACATGCAAACATCAATACAACAGCACACTAACCTGATCACTACTACCCAGCTCTGCGTTTCCGTCCTTTATACTGGTCGTTTTGAACGTACGGAATTTCTCGGTGACCACCTAAGCAATAAAAGATATTCCCAGCATGTTGATTTTTTTGCAGCAATGTCATACCTCTGAGAGTGTTTTAAACGGCTCAGGGGATTAATCTCTTAGTAAAAAGTAAACGCTCAGATCATGCCGTAATTATTTGAAAGCCAATAAATCGAAGTGAGAAAGCCAATAAATAAAGTGAGAAAGAGGGGTCAAACTGGTAACCAGTTTGTCAATCTGGTAACCAGTTTGGTCAATCTGGTAACCAGTTTGGTCAATCTGGTTACCGTTTCGACCACTTCGTGCCAATCTGGTGACCAGTTTGGCCAATCTGGTCTACCAGTTAGGTCAATATGGTGAGCAGTCAGGCCAATCTGGTGACCAGTTAGATCAATACGGTTACCAGTTAGACCAGTCTGGCATACCAGTTGCACCAGTCTCATTTCCTGTTAGACCAGTATGACCAGTCCAAATACCAGTTTCACCTGTCCAAATACCGAGTCTGACCAGTTAGATTTCAAACTGGTCTTTCCAATGGGGCGTGGAGCCAGTGTCACAAATAACGAGGAAGACGTCCGGGTTTGCCACCATCACATAACTTTCGGCCGCCTCAAAGCGGCGGAGCACACACAGCGATCGCCATAGATGGGTTCAGATATCTGGTACGAGTTTACCAAACACAAAGAGGTAACAAACCATCATATGCAATGCAGGTCGTTGCCTAATCTATTCTTGATTTATTTCACGAGAAAACGCCGGCGGCATGGAGTGTAAAAGGTAAACAATCATTGACTGCAGAATGAACAGGCCTAACCTTGCGTCTGCCTCCGGATTTTCTGTCGTTATTTTTCTCGTTCTTCCTCTCACGATCACAGATGTCAACGCTAACGATTTACAACTCTCCAGTCCCGGCTTTGTATCCCTGATCTACGCGAGGTAGAAGTGTTCTAGCCAGCCGTCACAATCCCGCGTGAACAACCGACGCATCCGAACAGATCCAACTCGACGGCCCGACCAGTGGCCCGACCGGCCCGGCGACCTCGCCAACCTCGCCGCGCATGCGCATTGCCGGAGTTAGGAGGAAATGACGTAGTGCGCCTGTCAACTTCCGCAAAGATCTCTGAAATTCCGCGAAGCAAGTTCGGCGAGGTTGGAGGCGCTCCATGGAGCGGGCGCTGCCAGAGATCTACGAGCGGAAGATGACCAACTCGAGCCAGATTTGCAAGCGGAATATGCGCGCTCCAAATGGAGCGCTTTTGGAGCGCCTCGAGATCTGCGAGCGGAATTCACTCATAAATAAAGCTATTTCAATCACTAAGAAAATATTTTTTTCTTTTGGTATGGCGTTTTTATAGTTGCAATAACTGTATTAATTAAACTGAACTTTAGCAATTAAAACTTATATCTCAGTAATCGAGCCAATGAGAATAATCAATATGCCGCGTTTAAAGGTTAACATAGGGATGATCTATTTTTTCTAGCTTCCGGTATTGTAAATAGAAGTATCGTCTTAAATCGGTTTAAATATATTTGTATGAAATAAGTTTATTTATATGACTTTGTAACAAAAAGTAAATTTTTTAGTCCAGTCTCAGGATCATTGCTTTAAAAAGCTGCGTCATTTGCGATTTCAATTTATTAAGTTCTTAAATGTATTGTTATGTTACTTTGCATAAAACCGTGGTGAGTGGTTTGATAAAGAAAAATTCCCGGTTACCTGCGTGCCCCGCAATGAATTCAGGCGACAGCCAAGACACTGTTCACTCTGCTGCACGTAGACTGCGCACTCATTTTCCACCATTTTTCAAAATGTATTTGCGGTACAACAGAACAATATAGGCTTGCGAGTTGGAAATCATCTTTCCAGTCAAGACAATGGACAGTATAGATAAAATTATTCTGACAAAATCCCCCGCAACGAAAAATGAAGTCTCACAAGACATGGTGGATGTCGCGTGATATTAAGGAGCCTACACTGTAAAAAAAAACGTAAGTCAACAAACTTTTTAAAAACTGGAAAGCGCTGCGAGAGGCGCGCACGGGCAAAACGCCGTAGAGGCGACATGACGGCACGAGTCCGTAAATGTACGGCTTCACATATTTCTTAGTTCAGGTCTGTGTTCCCTTTTCTTTCAAGCAAAAACACATAACACACGCCACGTTTGCTCTAGGGATAGTTTTCTTGTTGGCAGATGTCTCATGTTACGTGCCATTCATGCGAATGCGAAGATCTCTTTGAGCGGCGGAGGGAGACCCACCCGAAAGCCGGCGCACTCAGCTCGCGGACGAAGACAAGCGGGCTATGCGAGCGAGAGGAGCGAGGAGCGACCGTCCGTCACGTGATGTTTACTCGCTGCAACGGTCCGTACGCTGCTCGGCTGAACCACCACAGGCGGTGAGCGGTCTCTTCGTTGTCGCCGCGATTACCTGTCACCATTCAACCGCACTAAAAAGGTAAGCTAACTCATTTTCGCATGCACCTTGCGAGATAACCGAAGTGCAGAAGGAATGAAAGACGCGTAACTTAACGCAACAGCGCGGGCTGAGTCAGAAAACGCGCTAAGTTTGTTGCTTTAGCTTCCCGACTCAGTTGCACGAGGAAACGTATCTACGCATGAGACTCGCTCGATGGACGTGCGCAGGCACAGGGCTCATTGCCATGGGAGTTTGGTTTGCTCTGGCTCTCCTGAACTCTTCCTGTTCGTACCTTTTTTTGCTTTCAGGCGCCGTCACCTTTTCGCTTTCGGGCGCGGTAAGAACCGGAGAAATCTAATTTTCACATGAAACACTGAACCGCGCTCGTTGAATAATTATAAAGAGCGCTGTCGCGTACTGAGAGCATGTCGTGTTTTTTCTAGTTTATACAATGATGTTTAGGACAATTGCTGGATCGCGCATCCGCGCTTGATCGCTACAGCCCGAGTGCGGCGACCGGACGGCTACCTTGCATGTTGAGAGGTCCATAGCATATGAGCGAATGACGTTTTAGCGAACAGCGACATTTGAGCGAGTCGACGTTTAAGCGCATAACGGGGCGCCGCGCTGCGCTTTCATTCCGCTTCGCTGCGACAGTCTGCAGCAGCTCATTACAAAGATGTGAACCCACTTGGCCCACCTGAAAACGCCGCTTCGCAGCGTCCGACTATTCGCTAAAGTATCATTCGGTGAAACATGGGCGTTCGCTAAAATGTCATCCGATCAAGTGAGTGCCTCCCTTGTTGAGAAACAGCGTTTTTGGAGCGTTGCGGAGGCTGGCGGCAGCGTGCTGAAGACACGGTTTCTACTCGCTCGTCGTCATTCACAGAAGTTCTTCAAGACCCTATGTAAGACGTAAAACGTGCCGCTAAGAACACGTGAAAATTAGTGCCGCAGGAAAAAGGCACAACTCGTCGGCGCGCATGATCGAAGCTTCCTTGGCACGCCGAAGCGCTGCGTCTCCGTGCCTTCGCACGCTTGAATGACAATCAGGAATAGACGCCGTGTGGATATGTCTTGCTAGTGCAATGTGCGTGAAGTTTGGCGGGGATGTGCATGATCGAACACTTGTCATAGAGATTAGTGAGTTCTGTATGTGAAAAAGTTCTTGTCTATGGCATTTTGTTTCAAGGTAGGCTACTGATCTGCACTAGAGGGCTGGATGGCGCATTGAGCAAACAGGTACGAAGCCACCGGAAGTAAGCGGCTTGTCCCGGAAGTGAGCGTTTGGCCGGCTCTCCCACTGTTGCGAGCGGTGGTCCAAACAGTTTCCAAGGCGCTTGACTTGCTTTTGTTATATCAAGAGACCCTGCTTTTTGCACAATAACAGTTCATGCAGGCCCGAGAAGTCTTCTTGGAAGCCATTTGATGTGTGAGAATTTCGAGATTCTAGTTGATTAAGTGTACATGCCCCAAGTTTAAATGCCTCATTCTCAAGATTGATTACTAAAAGGGATTATTAAAACCCACATGAAAATGCAAGAAAAGCGTGAACCAAAATATTAACTAAATGCACTATAAGCCCCAGCAGACACTCGACTTCCTGGACAAGCATCGAACTTCCGGTGGCTTCACTTGCGCCCGACTTCCGCGAGCAAGGCTAAGCGCCTTCCAGCCCCCCTATGGTAGAGATCAGTGAGATAGGCCTTACCGGACGAACGATGGCCATGCGTGCATAACATACCGCGGGCTGGCACCACCGACGTCTTTAGATGCTAGACAGCCTCAAGAAAGAGGCGCGTTTAACTGGCAACCACGGAGAGCGTTTGCGATTCAACGGCGGCATTAGAGATCGCGGATTATACACTTTTTCGCGTGTAAAAAAAATGCTATCCTCTCGGCACAAAAATTGTGCCTATAAAAGTGGGGAAGAGCTATTCTTCGCGTAAAATCCTCGGGCATCTGTTTATAACCGGATTTACGTTGAGAAACCACCCGTAGCCCCATAGCCCCACAGCAAAAGTTTGCAGTTTATTGGCACCCATAAACACATGCCCCGATCTAGCAGTTGAACACACTCTGAGTGACTCTCTATTAGATGCTGGATGGAAGCAGACGACGACATGCCACCTGCTTTGGTCGCTATGATTTATTAAAATCTCTTGTTCAGCAGATATGATGCATCTGCTGAAAGATACTGTATTTACTAAAAGTATGTATCTACTGAAAGTACTTGCGTCGCTTTTTACAATGTGATAAACCGGAATCGCCTGCTTCAAAAACTGAAATGTAGTGGACACGCTACCACAAAGCCGTGATGAAGCATTCACGCATCTTTTTGCTGCAGATTATACTTCTCAGCATCGGCAGCAATGACGGGGCCCTTACTCTGGACGAACCACGGAACGCCACGGAATTGGTCGTTCTCGAGCCAACCACGGGAAAACAGTGGTTCCTGGGACCATCTTGGTGGATTTCTAGTTGGGAGCATTAGGAGCCTGCCAACACTGGTCTTCGTAGCTACGATGAAAAACGTACAGGAGCTAAATTCCAGGAAGTAGACACTCTGCGACGATATGCAGCCGCGAAAGGGAAACCACAGAACATGGGATTTTAAGGTGCACGGGGCTTCGTCCCACCCTCTTGGGGGAGATGACTACGGTTTTGGAGGGGCACTGGGTTTTCCGGACATGGATGGACGAATGGACAGGGAAAG
>JAZHYW010020054.1:0-31299 GCA_037355805.1 Ixodes ricinus | reverse complement strand
TTGCCACTGCTGCGATAATGGTACCTCCACGGGCTCTGCGAAGAAGCCGTACTTGCTTTTAAGACTGTACAGACACCTCTGTCCCCGTGTCTCTTATCCAGTCATTTCAGTACAAACAACCAAGACCTAGCGCGCCCCCTACAGCTCGTTTCCCTCATCAATACTGAAACCACGCAGCACTCTTTTATTTAAATTAGCGTACCAATATACGAAAACAAACATACAATCAAAATAAGTAACTGTGAGTTTACTTTTCTCTACAACGCAAATAGAGCCAATTAAAAAAAAATTCAACCTTTCCACTTTGATGAAGCAAGAAGACCAGCGGAGCTGTACAATGGAAAGTAATCGCCGGCCGCAAGTCGGCAAGCTAGAGTGAAAAGGCTGCCGCCATCTATGAGCGACGGCGGCAACCAGATACGTGGCTTGCCGCCGTCGCTCATAGATGGTGGTAGGTGTCCAGAGTTGGGTGTCTTCATTTCTTTGCGGGGGACACGATCCTGGGAAACCAGCCCTTAACAACTCCGCTGTAAAAAAAAAAAAAAAAAAAAGAGAAGAATTTTAGAGAATTTAAAAGCACAGAGCACGATTAAACACAATTATAAAACTAACTAAGCGAGGGTCAGCACGAAGTTCTGTGCTCTACGATAGAGAAGTACCGATGTACAGTTTTTCTCGGTTGTAAAATGTGTCTTTGGTGCCTACGTCGTGTGGCAAGGTCCCTAAAACGAAGACAAGCTAGCTGAATTTGAGTGAAGGCTTATTGTAGTTTTAATCAGGTCGTTGGTTACTCAATATTTTTCCATCACAAGTTAGTTGAGGTCACTACAAACGGTTGAAAAGAGATAAAAAAGTAAAAAGTGTTCTTAAATAATTATTGCCGCGCAATTTTGCCAGATTTAAATACGGGAGTTGCGTTTCTGCAATAATAAAAAAAACTACAATAATGGCTAATAATAGTTTTGTTTTCGTAAAATGCATTGAAAGGTTATCATTTTGTTATATTTCGCGTCGTTTTATATGAAGTAGTTCGTTGGAAAATAACTTGGTAATGTGTCTCTAAAACGTGTTTATTTAAGGTTTTGTAAATTTGTTTGCATAGAAATCTTTTATTGTATTTTTCATTATTGCCTATACATGTCGTAAAGCTTCCATAAAATAACAAAAAAAATATTGCTACGTGAATGCTTCGCTGTGGAATTGACGGCTTTGCTAAATACCCTGGCGAAACCTTGGCAATCTCCACACCTCGAGCTTGAAAACATTAGCTACAGCGTTCGTATTTAGCTGAATTCTCTTCCCAAGAACACGATTTCAACAAATAATAGAGAGTTTTAGTAGATCGTTCCGATACCTCCGATACCCCCGATAACGATACTCTATATGTAAGCGGAAAGGCGGCGGCGGAGTATCGGGTATCGTTATCGGAGTCATCGGAACGATCTACTAAAACTCTCTATTGTTTAAATAACTACGAAAAGATATATAACCAGTACCATTATTGCACAAACAGACTTAAAACACGCTATACCGTAAATTTAGTTTTTTAAAGTTTTATGTTGATATCTACGTTTTATTTATGATGCTTTCGGCTGCTGTACCTTAGGGGCTTGGGGACATACTTCGTTCAAGCTTAATTCTAGACGCAGCCGACGATAAGAGCTAATGGGGCCAATGAAGCAGTGCCAAACGCGGAAGTCACTGGGCCTTTTTTGTTTTTTTGTTTCTGATTGGCTCAGCAATGATAGAACATGTACAGATGCATGACGAACACCACGATGGCGCTGACGAAGGGCGAAACTAAGTTTTAGTCAAGCTGTTTGTAGCGGCGCCTTTGCGCAATGTTTCCACCACCAACGCATTATTTTTGTCAGAAAATAAAGTAATATATTATTATAATTCATACCGCTACTACAATTAGCGAAGTATGTAACTCTTCCGTAATCGAATATTTAAAAAAAAATTACTTGGAGTCAAATGTCTAAATTGTTAGGGTGACGTGCTTGTAGCTTTAAGGTGCGTTAAAATCTCAACTTTTCTAGTAAGAAAATTCAAGAAGCACACAACGTTGCGAGTCTTACGCATCTTGTTATCAGTTCGCAGCCAACAAGGTTGATTGCGGCATTAGCCGATAAAAACACGGAAGAACCCACCACGAACCATGAAGCCTGAGCGTCATAAGCCCCCATCCGTAGATTAAAAGGAAAGTCGCGTTCGACATCTCGAATGATCATGCAGCGCGAAAAATATGGCGCGAGTTAGATGAACATTGGAGGTTTATATTCGAGATCAGAATCACGGACATCACTTACGAAATCACGAGGGATAGGAGACGTAATTGTAAGTACCTGCAGCCAACCCGGGGAAATTTCGGCGTGCAATTTTCTGGGCTGGCGTCGTCAGGATGGTGTCTTCTTTGTCTTCGGTTTTTATTGAGTGTTTTCTTAATTTTTCATATTGTTACGAATGATTAGTTTTTATAACAATTATCTGGCAAGTGGGGAAAATGGAAAGTGTAAGAAATGAACAAAATCGTTTCAACTAATAATGATTTTTTTAACTAAAAAGCATTTTGAACATTAGAAAGGTTTTGTTGGCTTGTTAGGTATTTACTGGTCGACTCTTTGTGTTTAAAAAGGGCATTTTCTGCAATTTAGTGTTATTCCTTGTTATTTGAAGTTTATGAAGGAATTTTGCTGACCGATACGAAGCCTTTGTATTTTATTATTTTTTGCGGGGTCGATAAGAAAATTAGATCTGTATTTAGTGACTAAATAATGCTCAATTTCTTTAAGTTGATCCAGAATTGTTTTAATATCAATAAATGTTAAGGCACTGGGAGTCAATGAAATTTTGAAACATCACTGTTGGCGATGACGATTCCTGAATATCATTCTACTTGAGACAATAATTTCAGGCTCACTCGGTGGTTGTAAGAATGAACGAAGCGAAGTTGGAAGGCAGCGAGGAATAAGTTTGCTATATAGTCGCTGAATGTAAAGAAACGCATGGCTGGATAAATTTTTCGAACGCCGTAAAACGCTGTACTCACGTTCTAAATTGAGTTGATTTAGGTGTTGTAGATAATTCTATGAATGTTTCTGATTTTAAAAATAGGTTTATCTTCATCAATTAAAAACTTACTTCGTACGTTTTCGTTAAATAATAAATACATTAGTATATATTATTTCAATTTTTGCCGTCTGTTGTTGCTGGCAGTTTTCTGTCCAGAACAATTACTTTTTTATAAGCAACTTCTTTTAGTGATTTTTGAAACTCCTCTTTCGAACACCCGTTATAAGGAAGTATTTGGGTATCACAGATGTGGCGTATGCCTAATAAATGTCACGAGAAAGGTTTCAAATATTTAGCTCAGCTTTAATGCAGCTTCTCCGGACCCTCCCGAGACGCAGTACGGTCGCTGGATCAACTCCATCTGGTGGCTCGCAGTCTTGGTCGTAATGACTGGGTTCACTGGATTTATGAAGGCCAGCACCATGGTGAAGGACGAAGCCAATCGCCTGAACACACTCGAGGACATCGTGGCGAGGCCGGATCTGACTCCCTTTACAATTCGTGGAAGCACAATCGAACTCCGGCTTGCGGTAAGTATTTAGTCAGCTGGGGGTGGCTCTTCCTTCGACGTTTCATCAACTGTAGAGAATGGAGACGGGAAAAAATGTTTTGTTTGTTTGTTTAGACAGCAGGAAGTTTGTCACTCCACTGGACGCTTGGTGTCTCCATTACAGATAAAAAATTTCAGAGAGTGCATTAATACCGCTAGTCTGAAGCCTTTGACCTGCATCACGCAGTAGAAATACATGACCGCACGACGGTAGAATACTTATCTAGTCCGAGAACGACGGACGTGAGAAGAGGAACTTAAAACCCCTGGATTTCTCATCGCGCACTTGCACTGCACAAAACACCAGATCTCAGGTTCCTGTTTATCATGGAGGGAGGAAGCTTCTGGAGGGCACATGACGCCACCATAGATGAATCCAGAGTTTGGAGGGACACAGCCCCAACGATGACTAAAACCAGAGCTGTTTTGGTCAACTTTGGGGTCGCGTCTCTCCACACTTCTGGCTTCACTTTGGTGACGTCATGTCAGCTCCCCGAGCTTCCTACCTTTATGGCGTTTATACCCTATTTTCTGGCGACTTCCGGTTTCCCCTCATTTACGCGCCATGTTGCGAAAATGCTTCGGAATGAACGTGCACTTGTTTGTGGGATTTTACTCTGTGTCAGCTTAAGTTTGGTGTTGTCATGCTAAAGTAAATTCCGCCGAAACGCCCAACACTGTGCTTACCGAAGAACGATATGTGATTGCGAGAAGCAGTGATCCACTTCTCACCAGTGATTTTGCTTTCTTTTCCGCATGGTCAACACCGGTGTCCTGACCGTCGCACATGAACGGCGATGCAAACATGTGTTGTTCATAAAACGCAGACGTGTCTATGAAGTGCACGTCGATGAGCCTGTCATCAACAAAGTTGGACACAGAGTGCGCCAAGCCAAAAGATTTTAATTAGAAGACTAAAAATCTTCATAACACACAAAAGTTTCAACAACAAAAACAAACCTTGTGGTCTTTTTTATGTTTTAATTGGGGCCAATAATACGGGAATCTGTGGGATTTATAAATGATAGGCAATTTTACGATATGAGGTAAAGAAACTGGTTCAAAGTAACTCTCCCTGTAATGCCCAATAAATGGAAAGTTCTGGGCCGGCTTGCTCGAACAGGGTCTCAGCCGAGGCTGGGTGAAAAAAAAAAAGCGCTGCAAAGGCTGGGGCGGGCGAGCATCTGGAGACGCCGTTTGAGTCCCGCTCAGCTCGTGCGCTGGCTTTGACAGTGATCTCTTTCACCCAGTCTCAGCTAAGGCGCTGTTTCTATCAAGCCGGTCCTCTCGTGCCCGGAACAGTCCCCAGACTACGTCGCAAAAATGCAGGCATCGTACGTCTTGACATATTGTTTGTCCTGTAGTGATGCGTCTTTATGAGTATTTGCACGCAATACGCCTTTCTGGGCTTGCACACCTAAATTCACGCAACAACGTTTGAGAACGTTTCATTACATTACGTGGAAACATTACGTGTTACCGCTTCCGTGCTTTTTAAGCCGTCTGTCAAGTTAACCATTGGACTGACTGCCGCGTGCTCCAAAGCTTCATGCGGAGCAGGAATGAAAGCCCATCCACCTTTTATCGTAACGTCTAACTGCGTTGTGAGAACTTGCTCTGTGTTGTGACCGCGAGTCACAGGGACGTCCCTGCTAGATAGTATGCCGCGTGGTAGCCCTGAACGCAACATACGAAACACTTATATCCCTGCAACTCGCGGTTGCAAGTCGTCCTACCGTAGGCAAGGCAACTGTGTGAATTAGTCTTTACTTGCGGTCGCACCTTGACGTAAAGGCCCATGCACACACTTGCGTTTGAACAGCGCTCCGTAGCGCAACACAAGATAGTAGATCCTGGCTAATTTTTTCAGAGCGTTGCGGTGCAGTAGTTAATTCACGCGCTAACCAAGTATATATAAAAAGTCACGTGTTTTTCCGCGCCCTTTAAAGACGCGCTTCCGGCTCCCCGTTCATGAAATAGAGGGATTTGCATTTGCTTGTTGGGGGGCGGGGGGTCACGTGCGCAGCAAGTTTCTCCAAGGCTGCGATGGTTCAAGCTCGACAGGATACACGGAAGCGAGCGGGATGGTCTCAAGATAGGCCATCTCGGTCAACCTCAGGGCAACTGCGGACGCCACAATGTTGCGGTTAATTTCGCTTAATTATTATTGGTGAGCCGCAAGCGATGATAGCGCGTTCTTAATAGGGAGTTTTCGTATGTCGTTTCTGCTGTCCCGCAACGCTTTTAGCAACCCGCTACGAGACCCGGGGCTCTGCAGGCGAGGCTTACCACAGCGCGAACGCACCAGTCACGTGTTCCTTCCGGGAAGCGTAGCGGAGATGGGAAGGAAAACGGACTGCGAAAACTCCCTACCGACGTTTGACTGCGGTTGACTGCGTGTCAATGTAGTCGGCCTAAATGTTTGTGTAGATGAGAAATGTAGCCAGTTCAGAACGAGCTGTCTTAGCCTGGGGTATCTGACGCGCATTATGTATACAAACTTGGCACAAACGCTGTTTGCAACGCTGTCTATCCGTCTGCCACAACCGAGTCATCACATTTATTTGCCATTTTCTCAATAACTATTTGGAAATTGCTAGTAGAGTTGAGCGAATAGTGGTTCGATTCGAATAGCTCTGCGTCATCCATAGCCTTGACGATGCAAGGGGAAGCCAAGAAGGCAAGTTCTTTTAGCAGTGCAGCAGCTATAGGGACGATGCTGCACTATTCGATTCGAACCACTATTCGCCCACCCCGAGAAACTAGATACAACAAATAGCGTGCCGTGAAGAGTAAATCCAGGGTATCCCCAAAATGTAGCCATAGTCCTTTTCACGTTAGGTCCGATCGCAGCCAACTTTACGACACGCTGACCGACCCGATCGAGCAGCAGTAAAAGCGCATCGTCATGGCGGCGGCGTCATTGTGCGTTCGCCATCACCAGCTGAACGAATTGCTCGTATGCCGCCGCCGCCATCCCTCTGCGTGTTTGGTTCATCCGATGATAGCAAACGTACAAAGAGAACGAGTGCCGTGACGAGGCACTTTTGGTTCTGCCTGATTGGCTTGATTGGGTCGCAGCCTTGGCTGTGGTCGGATTTAATGTCCGAGTATAATTCGGGTATATCGGAAAACCGCTAGGGTTCTCCCTTATCTCCTTGTCAAGTGAGTGATGCAAATGAACGGCGGCAATTTTGAGTGTGTGTGTGTGTGTGTGTGTGTGTGTGTGTGTGTGTGTGTGTGTGTGTGTTTGTGTGTTTGTGTCTGTGTGTGTGTGCGTGTGTGTGTGTGTGCGCGCGTGTGTGTGTGTGTCTGTGCGCGTGTGTGCGTGTGTGTGTGTGTGTGTGTGCGTGATGTGCGTGTGTGTGTGTGTGTGTGTGTGTGTGTGTGTGTAAAGCAACGAATGAACGTAGATATGTAAATACTGTTACTTTTTTCCGACGAGTGTCGTCGGCTTCTTCGTTCGCAGACGGGTACCGAGCCCGTGTTCCAGCGCCTGTGGCAACAAATAGAGCGCACGGGAGGCCTGGACGCTGCGCCAAACGTCCTCAGCCGACGGGTGTTTGACCTGATGCTCGAGGAGAAGGCCGTCACCTTCTGCGATGAAATCTTCCTGCATTCGACCGTCTCTCGCGTCTACCCCGAGGGCTACGAGGAGAGTTCTACCAAGGCACCCACTTCTTCCTCAGCAACGAGTTTGTCATGATGGTTCGAAGAGGGCTCGACGCCGAAATCACCCGCAAGCTCCACAATAGGTTTGTGCGGTAGCCGTACCTTACTTTGTCTTGGAAATGTTTGATTTAGTCGTAAGCTTTAAGCCGGGTCACGCTGCTCATACATCATAAAAAACGAATGTCTGCAAACACGAGTCACAGCAAGATGCGAGGATCGAATGCAGCGTGCCAAGTTTTCTCCTTGAACTCATTGTCACGGGGCATTCGAAGCACGGATCTCGCGGTGACTTGCGTTCGAATCTGTATGCAGACTGTCTTTTGTATTACGGATAAGCAGTGTGACCCCAGCTTTGAACCTGACTCGCGCACTTGTGTCTGCTTACGACCGGAGAGGCTAAATAACTTAAAAGCCGGAAATAGCGCAGTCGGTCGTAGTCTAACGCAAGTGTGTGGACACCCCTGTATATAAAAATTTAGTAAAAAACAAATGAAGTTTCCTGTTTCTTGTCCTAAAAATGTCGGTTATTTGTTTTTGTTTCTTTTAATCCTGTGTTTTATTTTCTCCGTCCCAGCCTCAGGCAGTGCCATCGAAATGAACATGCAACCGATCGCCTGCACTATAAATCTTTAAAAAAAAAATAGTTCAACATGGGGCGATCGAGTAAAGCTTTTCTGACCAATCAAACTGTTACCATGCAATCCCGTATGGAAATCTTATATCTGGGGCATATCTGGCCATATGAAACATTATATGATTATATGCGGCCTCATATACAGCCATGTCTGAGTATATACAGCCTGATCTGCCGTATATACAGTCTTATCCGGCGTTTATACAGCCTTATCTGGCGAATATAAAGCCTTATCTCTAATACATATAGCCTAATCTGGCATATATACAGACTTATCTGATATATATACAGCCTTATTTCAGGTATATACTTCGCTATCTGGCATACATACAGCTTTATTTGGCGGCCAATTTTCAATATATTAAAAAAATTTTAAAAAGTTAAAAAATTTATTTTGTTAGCAAAATGTGAATGACTGATTGTTCGCAAGCTAAATAATAGCACAAATAATCCCAAACTTCAGCTTTGGCAAGCTTGCGTTTGAAATTATTTGTGCTAATTTTCACCAGGATTTCAATGTAGCTTAATTATTTCGAAGTGTTAACATTACGCCGGAATAGACAACTTGCTAAATCCCCCAAGCGCCTCGGCCCGTATTCGCGGAATCATGGGGACGGTGTTTCTTCAGCTGCCTAGTGATCGTAAATTTCGACCAATTCTATGGTTACACAGTTTTGAGTGTAACTTGGAGTCACCCTGAACAAGTGTCGTATAGAACCCAAGTACCTGTCATATCACTTTTAAAATTTTTCTCCTATGTCAGTACTGTGCATTCTGTCCAACGTTCAACCTGGAAGAGCTGCAGACATATCTCTTACATTATTATCATTCTCGTACAGCTTCAAAGACGCTTTTATAAGGTTAGAAAGGCTAAAAATGCTATAAACAGCTCGGCTGAATCCGAGCTAAATCCCGGTTTTGGTTGATGTGATTCCTCGGCTTTTAAGTAATTCCTGCTAAAACAACAATCACGAGAATGATAATATTTTAAAAAATTTCGGCAGCTAAGCCTGGTTGAAGGTTAGACAAGAAATTTTAAAAGTGACATGACAGGTCCTTGAGCCCTATGGGACGCTTGTTCAGGGTGACTACGATTTACACTCAAAACTATGTAACCATGGAATTGGTCAAAACTAGTGATCACTACGCAGCTGAAGGATCACCCTTTTCATAATTCCTCGAGTGCGGGCCGGGGCACTTGGGAGAATTGTAGACAATAAAAAGATATGAAGTGCTGATTTCAGGCTTGTGTCCTGATGATATGCCTGGCCAGATCTGGAATTTCGTTACATAGCCAGATCTGGGATTTCCATACGTGGCCAGGGATATCAGGCTATATCTGGCATTATGAGGCTATACACCTTTTCTACGTGGGCGCCGCCATCTTCAATTCTGGAACTTCCGGTATGCGTGAAAATATCGCTTTCTTCTCGCCTCAACAGTAGACCGTGTTAACATTTTAATTTCAACCGTCAGTCGTTCTTGTTATGACCCTTCTATACTTTTCTACTTGTTCGGGGTTGCAATCTCTTGCTTTTTGTTCAGAACGCATACCGGATAGGGGGACAACGTGGCTGGGTGCGAGGCTAAACGAAAAAGGTGTATATCTGACAGATATACCAAATCAGGTTATATGTGGCCAATTTTTGATATGGCCATATCTGACCAAATATAAATTTTTTGTAAGAGATGGATTTGTCTCGAGGTTTGTGTTAGTTCTGGTAAAGTTGTTCCTACATATTGTAACACCCTGCAGACTGCAAGACCCAGTCGCCCAGCAAGTTGTCGTGCAGATAGGTTCTGTAGGGCACGCGCCAGTTTCCTCTTGGAAGCCAGGGTAAAAACGGAGAGCGTGCCTCCTTTTTCAGTGCGCGGACTGCGAACAATTATTTCACTCTCTGTCTTTCTTTCTCCCGCCAATGCGTCGTTCACTGAACGCGAATCAACGTACAATGAACTAAATTCATGTATTATAATGATCTCTATTCCACGACTATCTCAAAAAAAGGGCTATCGCATTAATTTAATTAGGAGATAAATGTAAAAATTTCAAAAACGCGATTCCCGAAAGGCAGTTAACAAGTGAGGTGCAGTCCTGGCTGCTTGAATAGTCCATAATTGAAAAGCACTAGACACACCGAAATGGATGATTGCGCCCGCTTTTATATAAAAAAACAAAAGCCCCGAAGACATTTTTCTCCGTAAGAAATGAACATCACGTCCTTTCCTACAGCTCCATTAAGGCCAAACGAAAAACCGTTACGTTCCCCGCTGTATTGATTATCAGACATTATTAAGGAAGTTAGCGCGTAAATGTAATTTTCTTTAGATATCCTTACGCTTTCACTTCGCGTTTGTGTTTCCTAAAACCCTACCGTCTACACATCATCTCACAAGTTGTGTGCGCAGCAATGGGAAAATGCAGGAATGTGAACTTATTTCTGAATTTTTATTTGGTACCTCAACCAGTCGCTAAAGAACATACAAACATTTTAAAGCCATTTTATTGTGCCCGCACTTCGAACAACGCTGAGCCAACAATTTTCGGAACAAGTATGTAGAACAACGGTTCAATCACCCCATGCCGTTGAATTTGGCGAATGAGAGGGCTTCTTTAGAGCAATTACAGGCACTAAATAAGCGCATTCTTAAAGTAACTTTTGCTTAAGGTATCGACGTCTCATTCCCCGACTCTCTTGTGAGTGCCGCTATTTCGTTGCCTACAATTTGACTTGGAAACAACTTGAGTTTTAATACATTCTTGGGCGATATTGATCTGCAAAAGGAAGCGCAGTGACTCTACTTTGTTTCAGCCCGCAGCCGACGGTACATTTTAGAAGTAGCCACCCAACTAGCGGAATAAGTTCATGGTTAAGGCGCTCGTGGTCTTTCTGGGTTTGCGGTCTCGGGCTAAATCCATCAGACGCAGAGAAAAGCGCACGATGGCGTTGCATTCGCTGTACATGTTTGGTTGACACATTCATTGCAAACGCACAAAGGTGATGCGCGCCATGCCAATACACTTAATTTGCTGCTTGATTGTCTTTATCAGATCGCAACTCTAATTTAAGTACTGCGTGATTCCAGGAGCGGCCAGGCTCTTTAAATCGACCGCAAAATTCGGTTCCTTAACCTATCGCGCTATGACTTTTGGCAGCGTTGCCCACAGATAATGCATTATGTTTTGTTTTTTTTTTGTAAAATTTGCAAGGAGCGAACTTACCTGAGGAAAAAGTAAAGAAATAAAAAGGCTTAGCTCATATGGAAAGGCAGCGAAGTCACCGGTCTTTAAACAATACGGCGCCGTTTCGCACGGAAGACAAGAGATGGCGGAAGCGGTCGCGACGCCAACTGCCGCCATCGAACGAGCATACAGCGTCGAGAGCCGGCGTCTTTAGCAGACGATCTTTTCGACTGAAAAGGGGCGCGCGTTCCACGGGCGGTGACGATCGCAGAAACAAGGACAGGCGCGGTAACTACAAGGGACTGCAAAGCAGACGACATAAGTACCACAAAAAACAGTCAAAATATTCCGACAAATCATTTTTTAATCGATTATGTGTCCATTCAATATGTTTTATTAGTAAGGATGATAAAGTAATGCATTGCCAACTGATATCAGAAAAGCTCGCGCCGCTTTTGAGTCGAAAAGATCGTCTGCTAAAGACGCCGGCTCTCGGCGCTGTATGCTCATTCGTTGGCGGCAGTTGGCGTCGCGACTGCTTGCGCCATCTCTTGTCTCCCGTGCGAAACGGCGCCGTATTGTTTGAAGACCGGTGGCTTCGCTGCGTTTCCATAGGAGCCAAGACTTTTTCTTTCTTTACTTTTTCTTCAGGTAAATTCGCTCTTTCCAAATTTTACAAAAAAAAATGCACCATCTGTGGGCAACGCTGCAGAAAGTCGTGGCGCGATAGGTTAAGAAACCGAATTTTGCGGTCGATTTAAAGAGATGGCCGCTTTTTGAATCACCCAGCAGAACGAAGTAGTACAACGTGCCAACCCCCCCCCCCCCCCCACCCCCAAAAAAAAATTTGTTTACCGCAAAAATAAATGTGCATTGCATAACGATCGTTTTCCATCTATATGTAGAGCTAAAGTTCCGAACCAGATGCTAAAGTTTCAGCACTAACCGTCATCTTATCCAAATGTTATAAGTGATCTTCTGACATTTCTACGTATTCGAGAGCTCGGTCGGCAGCCATTTTCCTATAAAACATTTCGAAAAATCACGTATAACTCTCGAATAAGATAACGGTTGGTGCTGAAACTGCGGCTTCTGGTTCGGACCTCTAGCGTTACATTTGGGCGGAGAATGAGCGTTCGGCGACGCGCAATATAATTTCGCAATAAAAAAAAAAATGTACAATTTTTTTTGTGTGTGTGTTTGTGTGGGGAAGGGGAGGGGAGGTGGGCACCCTGTATGTAAGGAGACGACAGGACAAGATATGATGTTAGTTATCAGTCAGCTCTTCTACTGTCTTATCCTTCTACTTGTCTGTCTATTTGCGCTGTCTGTGTTTCGTGATGTACGACCATCTAGCCCACCAGATGATTTTGATAAGGTTTTGCTTTGCGCGGACTGGTTTTACAGTTTTCGAGAATAGAAAAGCGTTTCCTGTGACTTTGAAATCAACAAGTTCCTGAAAAGTGGCATGGATGATTTTAAGCGAGAAGATCGTTGAATAGCCGTTATTCTAAGGCGTTGGCTTATTTAGTGAGTCTAGAGAGGAACATGAAATATTTCGCTTTCTTTTCATGATTTCAGGCTGCGCTGGCTTTGGGAGTCGGGACATCCCCAGCAGTGGGTGCAAAGCAATATGAAGAGGTGGTCCATCCTGGCAGCGAAACCACAGGGCTTTGTCAGCGCCAAAAATATGACACTCGAAAACATCGGTGCCATCTTCTATTTATTTTTAATTGGGCTAGGTTTCTCCGTGACAGTATTTATTCTAGAAGTGTTTGGGGGTTTTGTTGCTCTAAGTTTGAGGAAGCCTCCGCGAGGATCAGTGCTTCTACAGTCACGGTTTTAGCACGAAGCACTGAAGCATACTATATCACAGTAAAGATCTTGCATTTCACAGTTAATTACGCAATATCTACAAGGCATTAAAGCACCCATAAAAAACTACATGTTGAATAACATGTCAGAGGCAGTTCACTTGAGATAGCTGCAGTGACCAATTGTCTTTTCGCCAGAAGACTTTTAGTGTTCCTTTGTGACGATAAATTGGTCACGCAATCTTCTTTTGATTCACAATGAGCACTCTATTTTAGCTTCGTGAAATAAGAATGTCAAAAACCATCTATATGATAAGGGTATTAACGAAAGCTTTACTTTGAATACTTTCTGAAAAGGGTGCTTTAGAATGGAGTTGGACGTACAAATCTAAAATGTCCACATTGCCAAGAACAGTTGCCCCCAAGTATAAACAGTTTAAACACGTGCCAGATTACAACCACCATTGCTGACCTTTTCTTGTCTCACCGAGATGGCGAGCCAATGAAAGGGGCGTGTACGAGCCTTCACAAAGGCCATCGCCGGGGAGCACACAGTTGAATCTAATACGGCAATGAACGGTTTGCCTTTGGTAATCATGAAGCGTAGTAAACGGAATAAGACGACACAATAACTGAAAGTCGGCACTGGCGGCGCACACTCACAGCTGCTTAAAAGCGTCTATACTGACAAGTTAAACTCGCCTAGTGGCTTACTTCTCGCGCCGTTAAAAACAAAACTTCAAAGTTTCTGCCACCACCTGGTCGTGCGTTAAACAAATTCAAACTCATGACGGACAACAAAAAATAGCCATTGATAAATTTGTTTTTGCAATGTTTTTGTAATGTATTTTGTATACATTGCTGGGATATAAAAATTTGACATTTAAGTTACACTTAAATTATTTGGCTCCTTGGCACTTTAGTTACATTTTACCATTCTTCACTGAAACCACGTTATCTACACTATTGGTAACTTTCAACATGATCGATGATATCTGAATAAACTATATATCATTACATTTAATGCGTTTGAAGTCGTGAGTCAAGGTTTAACTGTGTAATTTCCTGAACTTCAACTAGATCACTGGTTTCGCAGAAACTGGAAAACTTACAGTTTTCAAGATTGAAAACTATAAGAATACATAACTCCTGGATAAAATATTAAAAGTTAAAATAAACAAATGTCCCAGGTATAAAGACGCGGCACGTGACAGGCGGTCGGCGGAGCTGGGCAGGAACGACGGGGCCGGGCTGCCTGGCCTGGCCCATGGCGAACCCCGGAGCCATGGGCCACCAGCGGGGTTTGCCACAAGCGAAACCGGAGCCAGGGCCAGGTGTTCTCGACTTAGAAGTCAATTTTGCAAAAGAATTGTAAAATAGTGGCTTGTAGCTGACCCTCACATCGAGTAGCCCATTCTATATGTATAAGTAAAACTGGCCGAAAGCAACGAGAATAAAAGTGTGGGAGCCGAGGGTGAAAGACGAGGCAGAGGGCACGTGACAGGCGGTCGGCGGAGAAGTCACGAGCGGGCGCGAGACAGTGCGGGCTGAGCGAGGCTAGAGCTGGACAGGAACGATGGAGCCGGGCTGCCTCGCCTGGCCCATGGCGAACCCCGGAGCGGTCCACCAGCGAGATTTGGAGACGGACCGGCGGAAACGGTGAGCCCTGGCCATACCGACCTTGGCTATGACGATCCCGGGGTGGTTTCGCAGCAAGACTTGGGCTGTGATAGCCTTGGACAGCCAGCCTACGCAGCGCTAGCTTGGGAAGGGCGATCCGCAGGCCTGGACACGGGCACCGTCTGTGTGCTCTGATCGATGGGCTACAACAAGGGTCGGCGGGCCCGGACTGCCGGCTCTCAACGACGGGCAACCGGGAGGTACAGTAAACCCATTCGCTGTCTTCTCGTTGTGTTATATCACTCCCTGGGTGACGAGCGAATCGCATACCGATCGGGCGGCGATTATTAGTAGAGCGACCTCCATGAAGAACGTCCACATTAAAATGGCGCATCCAACGTGGGGCCCGTTCGGTATGCCTCTCCTTCTAGTCGTCGCCAGGGAGTCCCACGGATTCGTTGAGTTGGTTGTTCACTAACGCTAACGATGCCCGTTCATACAAAGTATGTTGGAATTTTGGCGACTTGTCTCACAGCAGAGCTCAGCAGGTGTCTCCTCGAATCGACTACCTAAAGGGCTCGAAGGAGGAGGTTGTGGACGCGCTTTCTCGGGTACCCCAGAATAGTAGTTGGCAGGAGGTGATGCAACCGGGGGGAAGACGAGGAGCGCGGTTAAGATGTAAGAAAGTTGTCTTCGGAGGCAGAGGAGAGGCACGGCATGTTCGCTGGAAGTCAGGATAAGGACTGGCAGGAGGGAAACAGCCAGGACTCATTGCAGATTTAGGATTTAGGCTTGGGGTGATCCGCTAGGCAAGTGAGTGCTTGTCGAAGCCCGGGGTGCAGATGGGTTTAATTTTGTCAGTGGGTGTCGGAAAGTTTTCGGGAATGGCATTCGACACTGGGAACACTGGCGGACGAGACTGTCAGCGGGTGTCGGGTAAACTGTCGGAAATTACGGTTGACACCGGGAACGCTGGCAGGCGAGTTAGTGAACACTATGATTTGTAACTGCTGGGCCAAGACGGCTAGTTGCTTTGCGTCATTCCAACAATCGACGAAGAGCAGAGGGACGACTCTCCCTTGAAGAGGGTCGTTCCAAGAAAGCTACGAAAGGATTGATATGATTTTCTCGACTTCACTCTGGCCGGTCGTGGCAGTGACCGCAAGACTTTTAATAGGTTCTGTCGCGTATCGACCTCGGCCGGGAATGAGGCGGTATACATTTGGGTGGCTTGTAGCTGTCTAGCTTGCCTTGAGGCGTGAACGATTCAAGCGGGCTTGCTCGCTGAGCTGCCGCCCCCTCCGAGGACCTATCAGTACCTAGAGCTCGTATGCACGTGGACGGAACGGGACGCTGACGCTTACATCGAGTAGCACATGGTATATGTAGCCGTTGCGGAACGCGGGTATGGTATATGGACGTCCCGCTACAGGCTTTGGATACCTTCGGTTGCGCAAAAGATGGACTAGGTTTGCACCATCATTACCTGTTCTGGAGGAAACTCACGCTTTGAGCAACGCAGCTGGTGGTTTTTGCCGCATCGCTTGCTCCGAGGTGAGAAGGGCACCCGAGGTATAAAGACGCGAGTGTCGTGTCTCACTCCTAGGCTTACTCGGCAAAGATACAAACAAGGAGGCTTGCCCGGTTCGCATTGCTGACTTGAAAGGATACTACCGTCGTCGCGATTGGGAAGACGTAAAACATGATGTTGCGGTAGGACACAAGAAATCCCCTGTTCTTGGCGACCCGGGAGCGAGCTCCGGAATGCGGACTCGCCGAGTTAGCCGCATGTACACGAACCCGTCGGCAAGCAATTTGTCGGTGGAGGCTATGGCCACTACCACAATCAGCGGCAGAGTATTTGTTCGTTGTGTGTTGTTTTAACACTTTGTTCTGCGCGGAATAGCTTCTTGAAAAGACGGCCATAGACGGCGTAACCCAGGAAGCCCACCGGGAAGAAGACGGGCCCATTCGTTTTTCCAAGTGCTCAGGGTGGCTCACAGTTGTTCGGCCTGACGAACGGTTCAGGTTTGCAGTTCTAAGCCCGCTGCGACCTCTAAGCAGAACGGGCAGGTCCGTCCGCGTCGGCCGGACAAGCTTAGAGCAGGCCCCCTGCTTCATCGCGGTGAGTGGGAGAGCGAGTGACGGGACAGGTCGGCATTGTCCGCCGACTTCGCTAGAAGAGCCTGCTGATGCTGGCACCAAGAAAGACCGACGCCAAGAATCCCACCACCACCTACGCCGCTTTTGGACGCTGCAACGTGGCCACTCCGGCAACAGCAACAGCGGCCGCCCATGAAGCCCAGCGGCTCCCTGAGGCCCATGAAGTCCCCCGAAGTCCGGGCCTTGACGGGGGAGAGTGTGGGAACCGAGGGTGAAAGACGAGGCAGAGGGCACGTGACGGGTGGTCGGCGGAGAATTCACGAGCTGGCGCGAGACAGTGTGGGCTGAGCAAGGCTGGAGCTGGGCAGGACCGATGGAGCCGGGCTGCCATGCCTGGCCCATGACGAACCCCGGAGCGGTCCACCGGCGAGGTCTGGAGCAGGACCGGCGGAAACGGCGAGCCCTGGCCATCTGGACTAGGTCCACGTCGATCCCGGGGTGGTTCCACAGTGAGACTCGGGCAGTGATAGCCCGGGACAGGCCTACACAGCGCTGGCGTCGGAAGGGCGATCCGCAGGCCTGGACACGGACTCCGACTGTGAGCTCTGATCGACGGGCGACAACAAGGGTCGGCGTGCCTGGATTGCCGGCTCTCGACGACGGGCAACCGGGAGGTACAGTAAACCCATTCGCTGTCTTCTTGTTGTGTTACGTCACTCCCTGGGTGACGGGCTAAGAGCATACCGATGGGGCGGCGATTATTAGTAGAGCGACCTCCAAAAAGAACCCCACAGATATAAGAATTGACATTTAAGTTACAATTAAATTATTTGGCCACTTGGTACACTTTACTTAGATTTTACCATTCTTCACTGAAACCATGTTATCCTACACTATAGGCAACTTTCAACATGATCGATGAATTGTGAATAAACTATATATTCGAACATTTATTACCCTTGAAGTCGTGAATCATGGTTTAAGCGTGTCATTTCCTTAATTTCAACTAGAACACTGGTTTGGAAACCTTCCAGGAGAAAGTCCAGAAAAAGTAATAAAGGCGCCAGATATTAAATTACTCATTCAATATAATGCCTGATTAGGCTCTCTGTCAAATAAACGAAGGGTCTTTTGACATCAATGTTTACGTAACGTACAGAGTTTCTTCATTCATAAACTTGTAATGGCACTCATCACACCCTTCTAACACCCATAATTTTAATCTGAAGGGTGTTAGACTGGTTCAGACATGACTAAAACACCGTTTTTACACCTTTAAAATATAAAAGGATGTAAGAAGTATGTTAGGGGGTGCAAGAAAGGGGTTAGCTAATACGAGCATAGTTCATGATGCTGGTAGGGTGTAAGGGTGTTTAAAGTTTGGTCCTCGAAAACAATAGAAAGCAGTTTCACATTAATGCCGATTGCGGTTAACACTACGACTTGATGAAGCCAATAAAAAAGTGTACTGTCATGGCATTCGTCGTCTTTGTGCCTTCACTACCCCCGGCCAGTCCAATCAGGGACTAGTGAATGCGTCATGATTCTGCACATCTTTCTGCGCTCGATTGGTTGAGCCGGCAAGAGCTAACTCACGAGCACCAATCAGGCACAATGAATGATGAATGCGTCGTGGATTCTGTGCATCTTTGTGCACTTTATTTGTTGAGCCGGCAAGAGCTAACGCACGAAAGCGACCAGTGACATGACGATGAACTTTGGTTCACTGCTTGATCGACTCCATCGGATCGTTGCGTTGGCTGTGGTAGGACTTAGTATTGAACCGATTATAGACAGACTCGAAACCACAAATGCCAACGTTACGTATATCCTGCGTTTCACGGGCATAAGATCGGGTCAGGATGACGCACATCTTAAATATACTATAGGCCCACGTGTCTTTGACAACACAACACACGTTTGCCCACACCAGGTGCGGGCAAACACCAGGTGTAGGCACTGAATTTAAGCAAAAACCAGATTCGCTCGAGGTAAATTGTCCGCGCATGCGCTGTGTGGACTGCAGCACCACCGCAGCGGCGTGATGTCAGGGCCGCCGGATGGTATATATATGTATATATATATGGGCGGTTTCATTTGGATTCAGGCAACGAGTGGCAGTCGTATTTTTTATTTTGCTTCAAATTTTTATATTTTGTGGAGAATGTTCCAAGAAGAACAATCCTTTTTATTCTAATGTCCTGACATGATTAGTTCCTGAGAAAAAAATCTCAAAGAAGCGGGAAAGAACTACGAGGTTTTGAAGATTGTCGTGTGTGGCGTTTTTGAATCACTCTCAATCTCAAAGTATTCAAAAGACAACGTCTATATTTTTTTAGTGTGATATATAGACATGTAGGTAAGCCGACATTATAACTGCTATTTATTATTCGTCGCTCCAATTTTTGTAAAAATCCCCAAACATGCCTCCGCGAACAACTGTGACCTAAATTGGGGATTTTATTTTGAGTCGACTATGTTTAGTATCGCTTTTAAAATATTACCACATGTAGAACCCTTCATTGCCTTCCAAATTAAGCAAAGTTTGTGTTTTTATCATGTACGAGTACTGAGAAATAAATTATGAAACAGAGAGGTTTTCACTTTTCGTTCAACTTCAGCACGCTGTATAAAAAAAAACACATTTTTAATTTTTTTTCTTTTCTCGCATTGCGTTCTCTTTACACCCTTCTTTTAGCCAGAATACATTCCGTTAATAGTATTTTCCTTGGTTTTGAGTTTTAAGCCTCTAAAAATGCTAAAAAAGAGCAAATGCCGATGGTGGGATTTGACGATTTTCGTGTGTGGCGTTTTTGAACCACTCTCAATGTCAAAGTATTCAAAAGAAAGTTTCGATATTTTTTCATTGTGATATATATGCAAGTCAGTAAAACGACATTCCATCTACTATTTATTATTCGTCGATCCAATCTTTGTAAAAATCCCCAAACACGCCTCCGCGAACAACTGTGACCTAAACTGCGGATTTTTTTGTTAGTCAACTATGTTTAGTTTTGTTTTTAAAATAATACCACGTGTAGAACCTTTCATTGCCTTTCATATTATGTAAAGTTTGTGTCTTAATCACGTACGAGTACTGAGAAATAAATTATGAAACAGAGGAGGTTTTCACTTTTCGTTCAATTTCAGCACGCTGTATAAAAAAACATTTTTAATATTTTTCTTTTGTTTTTTGCTTCTCGTTTTTTTACACCCTTATTTTACCTAGAATACATTCCGATAGAGTTATATGCACTGGTTTTGAGTTTTAAGCCTTTAAATATGCTGAAAAATGATTTGGTTCTGTTATCAACGTGAATTTAGCATTAAAAATATAAAATTTCGCATTTAAAAATCTAGGTTTCCAATAGGGAGCGTATTTTACTCTAATGTTTTACAATATTATACTTTGATACTTCTAACGTAGTATAGATTATGTAGCGCATAGGGTTTAGGCTTGAGGCCCCTCCAATCATGGCACCGGCAGAAATTGTCTGAAAACCCGCTCCCGGCTGTTGCGATTTTATAGTGTTTAGACGTTTGGAATTGCAAACTTGTTATTATACGCCTAACGACATTCATGTTTTTCATATGAGTATTTATTCAACGTCCCTTAGATTATTATAATAAAGAATAAAATATACAGCTATAACCCATAAACCCACCATCAGCATTTGCTCTTTTTTAGCACATTTAGAGGCTTAAAACTCAAAACTAGTGCATATAACTCTAACAGAATGTATTCTGGCTAAAAAAAAATGTAAAAAACGCAACGCAAAAAAAAAAAATAGTTTTTTTACTTTTTTTTACAGCGTGCTGAAATTGAACGAAAAGTGAAAACCTCCTCTGTTTCATAATTTATTTCTCAGTACTCGTACGTGATTAAGACACAAACTTTACATAATATGAAAGGCAATGAAAGGTTCTACACGTGGTATTATTTTAAAAACAAAACTAAACATAGTTGACTAACAAAAAAATCCGCAGTTTAGGTCACAGTTGTTCGCGGAGGCATGTTTGGGGATTTTTACAAAGATTGGATCGACGAATAATAAATAGTAGATGGAATGTCGTTTTACTGACTTGCATATATATCACAATGAAAAAATATCGAAACTTTCTTTGAATACTTTGACATTGAGAGTGGTTCAAAAACGCCACACACGAAAATCGTCAAATCCCACCATCGGCATTTGCTCTTTTTTAGCATTTTTAGAGGCTTAAAACTCAAAACCAAGGCAAATACTATTAACGGAATGTATTCTGGCTAAAAGAAGGGTGTAAAGAGAACGCAATGCGAGAAAAAGAAAAAAATTAAAAATGGTTTTTTTTATACAGCGTGCTGAAGTTGAACGAAAAGTGAAAACCCTCTCTGTTTCATAATTTATTTCTCAGTACTCGTACATGATAAAAACACAAACTTTGCTTAATTTGGAAGGCAATGAAGGGTTCTACATGTGGTAATATTTTAAAAGCGATACTAAACATAGTCGACTCAAAATAAAATCCCCAATTTAGGTCACAGTTGTTCGCGGAGGCATGTTTGGGGATTTTACAAAAATTGGAGCGACGAATAATAAATAGCAGTTATAATGTCGGCTTACCTACATGCCTATATATCACACTAAAAAATATAGACGTTGTCTTTTGAATACTTTGAGATTGAGAGTGATTCAAAACGCCACACACGACAATCTTCAAAACCTCGTAGTTCTTTCCCGCTTCTTTGAGATTTTTTTTCTCAGGAACTAATCATGTCAGGACATTAGAATAAAAAGGATTGTTCTTCTTGGAACATTCTCCACAAAATATAAAAATTTGAAGCAAAATAAAAAATATGACTGCCACTCGTTGCCTGAATCCATATGAAACTGCCCATATATAAATATATCGGTTTCGGAGTTTCGGTTTGCAATCGGAGCGCTTCTCAGCACCGACGGCCCCGCACCCCGTGAAGAAATAGTGCAACCAGCCTCTGCTGCGTTGCGGGAGGACAACGCAGACCGAAACCCAAAAGCCCGCCGTGATTGTGTGGTTTTTCAGAAACCGTAAAATACCACGCGTGCCTTCTATCGTTCTGAAAATTGTTCATTTAGCGTTTTCGATGATGCTCAGCAAGATTCTAATTGAAACTACGCCCTTAAACTCAATATAAAAAACAATAACGCCAAGATAATTAGGAATGTAGTTATCCCGAACTTTAACAATTTTCCTAAATAGGCCCCTGGCCTAGGACCAAAACAACACAAGCCTTTATTAATGCGAAAACATTAACTGTGTCATGGAGCCAGCTGACGTCATCAGTTTGAAGCGCGAAAACGGCACCTAGTTTCCCCGATCCCAAAGGTTCCATTGGCTGGCACGCGTCGACGGGGCTCCCATTGGCCGCTGCGCTCGTCAGTTTCCACGACCGCTCACCCCATGGCGCTGCGTGTCCATCAGCGCGCCGTTAACACGGAGCGTCCAAGGTAAGCGTGCCCGGGGAGCACGCGCGCTGACCGGTGATGAATTGTACGCAGCAGACGAAAAAGGGAGCGGACGGCGCTTGCATGCTTTCGAATTCACAACTCATAAGAAGTGCTTAGGTGCACCTCAAGCTTTTTGATGCGATGCATAGTTTTCGCAATATCGAATTTGTCCACCTTTCGTGAAACACCCTGTACATTGGGGGCTCTCTAACTCCGATTCCCTTCAGACCCTCTCCCCGGATGAACATGACACGGCAATACCTGGTTCTCGGCAAAGGGTTTTTCGCTCACTTATTGCCTGTGGGATTTCGAGATCGGAGAACGGTCATCAGTGAGGCCTTGGGAAATCTGCTGCCACCGCAGCTGCTCTATGTCCCAGCGGTGGTTGTCAACACCGCGTCATGGGGACGTTGTCGTCCAGGGTCGCTGTCCGGTCCGTCCGTCGAGTCTGCAGCTCGACGTTGCGCCCCCATTTTCCCGCGCCAGCGACCGTCTCCCCGCCGATTCCCGCGCCAGCGTCCTCCTCTCCTGTCACCGCTGCGCGCTCCTTTGCAGGTATAAGGTATAAGGTTTAAAGCGCAAACAGACAGGGACAATAGAAAATAACACAAACGACAGGGACAAGGCGCTACTCTCAACTGCAAGTCCAACTTTCGGGGACACGGCAGTTTAGTTCCAGATTTTAGCGACACGTGGCGTATCGACCTTTACGAATTTTCAAAATGTAGTTTCGCGCGTCGATCACAATCTCGCCCTTCTTTCCCATCCCTCCCCTCACCGTCCTGCTACGATCCGCCGGTGACCTCCTCTCCTTCTTGCGCCTTCAGTCTGCTCCTGCGGCCGCGTGCTGCGTCATGTGCAAGAAACGTTGGAGAGACCAAAACAATAAAAAAAAGTTCGCTTATCGCGGACAATAGGCGCAAACATCGTGGAACAAAAAGAAAGGGTAAAAAAGACGCGGAAAAGATTAAAACTTCGCTGAAAAACTAGATTCATTTGAGAGGCCTATTTCACTGTTGTGTCTAACCATGTCAGGAAGGTACATACAGAAAAAACGCGTTCAAAATCAATCGCTGAGGGCATTCAGTTGTAGGGCTACGCCTTCTGTGCGCGGCTTGTCCTGGCACTGTGGATTGTCCAATTCTCACCGTTCATCCTCCTTTATTGTCTCTCCCCAAGCTGACTCCTCGGCGTTTATTTCGTGTGCTTTAGAGCAAAAACAGAAATGAATATTCAGGGGCAAAATGAATTCAGCGTACCCGCTAAGCAGGCGCTGGAGGCATATAAACTAATAAAATATGACAAGGAACCAACGTTGCTTTATAAAATAAATGTAAGGGCGCAAATGAGCTAATGTACATTAAACATGATTAAAAACAAAAACGAGACTGCAGGTAACGACACACGCACTCAGAAGTCTCAAACACAGCTGAAATTTTATTTTCCAAAACATGGTTAAATAGGAAAAAAAAAACGAACGAATAAGGGGAAGGAAAAAGCCTCTTTCCACAAATGTACATTCCGACTGTATAAGAATTGTATACCGTTATGGGATGTGACATCAGTCGAAGAAAGGGAAAACGATGACCACAAACGTTTGATAAAGGAATCGCTCGCAATACTACGTCACGGAAACGCTATTAATAGGCCTTGGTTTTGTATACCATATATCTTGGAGGATGTCGCGGAGGCCGTCATTTTCCTGGTTACTAACGGAATGTACATTTGTGGAAAGAGGTGTTCTTGGGGGTCTTCCCTTCCCTTTATTAGTTCGTTTTTTTTTCTATTTATCCAGGTTTTGGAAAATAAAATTTCAGCTGTGTTTGAAACCTTTGAGTGTGTGTATACACTATTATACAAAATGGGTGATTACTAATTTCTGACGAGTTTGTAAATATGCCAAATGAACTTCAAGAATATTACAAAAAATAGGACACTTATTTTTAATAAAGTGACGAATTCTAATTGTGTTAATTTGGAACATGTGACACACAATCCGCTAAGCTAACAAACATTTAAAAAAATCGGTGAGCTTTTTTCCGCATCCGCTCAAATGCCGGCGAGCTTTTCTCCGCATCTGCCGGTTTTGCGGTGAGCTTTTCTCCGGTGAGCTTTTTCCCGCCGCCCCTGAACGGGACGCAGCAGATATCGTAGTGGGCAACATAGGATAGCTGCAAAGGGGCCATAGCTGATAGCGGAGCGGGCTTCATATGAACAGCGGAGCATGTCGTAGAGGGGTATTGGAGCGGACCGCATCGGATAGGGAAGCTGACAGTAGCATCGTCCTAAAAATTTCGTCGTAGCGTATAAAAAGGCACCATGAAGTCTCAAAAACACCGTCATGTGCGCCACAAACTAACAACGCAGTTTGTAACTTTCGTCGCGCTGTGCGCGAATGCGTCGGCATCCGGGACGTTTGGGCGATAGATCAAAGGGGCGAATTCAATTTCCTAAGTGCGTCTTTTTTTCTTTTTTTAATTAGCCGCATTTTTGGCGACCTTATAATGGTCCCAAACAGATGGTCCCGGACAAACTGCCCCCGGAAAGGGTGGCCCGAAGTGCTAACCCGAAAGAAAAAAAAATGGTCCCAGTGAAAGTTTCCGCATTGTCTGCCTGATCTTCGCCGTTTTTTTTTTTTTTTTAGTGTATCTAGTTTTCCCGTATTGATCATATCTTACTGAACATCTAAATACGGTATTACAAAACAGATGTGAATTCCGAAACACTAGACGTTTCAGTTTAGCTATTAAATTTTAAACGCTGAAAGCCTGTGAATTGATGAAGCTGGAGGAAACAATCATAGCCACATGTTGAGGAGCAAGTATAGCAGGCATAATGTAGCTAATATCTACAAGAGCACGCAACACAAACATTTTACCATTCCTACTGCTTTCTGTAGACTCATTCAGCGTGTAACTAATTTTAATGTATACACATTTATACTGAAAAATACACACCCTTCATTGAATACAGCAAATCCAGACATTGAATCGGAGGTCCTTCCATTCAATGAGGTGATATGTGTGGGGATCGGTGCATAATGCTCACCCACAAAAAGGTCAAGAAATGCAATTTAGTCTTCGACTGACTCGCGAACTAATCGGGAGCTCGCGCTTGTGCCCGCGGTGCGCCCCTGAAAGTCACTGCCGACGTCAGCGCGCAGATTGTTGCCCGCTTGCCACACACTTCACCGAACGCCGTTTCATCGAATCGATCTACAACATTTGGTCAAATGTCGTGAAGGCTGGCATTTTTTCCGATGTTAGAAAGTTAACTAGTAGACCTTGATTTTGTTTTAATCACCATAAATAATTGATTTCGACGGTAAATTTTTCATCACATCTTTGGTGCAATGCGAGACACAAGTAGAGTGGGCATGTAACTCACTGAAAGCCATGCATGGTCGAAGAAACGCTCATAATAGTTTTATAAGATATACGAAAAGGCGCTTGAGTACAGTAAACGATACATTACATGTGTGACCTGTAATCCCAACTTTGGGGCGTGGAGAGAGCAGAGTATTTTGTTGATACGACAACAATCTCCAGAGAGCTTGAGGCTACCTGCTGACGCCGTAAAATCTGAAGCAAGAACGTTTGCACACAGGAACTGTGGGCACGGCGCGTCCGTAGAAACATCTTTCAATTATGCGAAAATTAATTATATGGCTATATTTTTTAAAGTTTTTTAAGTACCGTCGTACTTTTGAAACGTTTGCATGTATGCCCTCATAGGGGCTTGTGATGTATAAATATGAATATATTTTTATTTACGGAACATTCCAGACCTTTTTTGTTTTATTAAGGCAAATATGTTGTTGTAACAACTAAACATTTATATTTTTTACATTATTTATTTAGTGTAATATTCTAAAATACAGCAAATCTACGTTTTAATTCTGCAGAAATAATTGTTGTCATAAATGAATTTCCTGTCTTGCAAGGGACTCTGGTAGCTAGAAATATCAATATTAAAAAGTAATACAGTATTTGCTTGACCCCTTTTTGGCCAGATGCGGGTTTGTGAGTGCTTCGCTGTGCACTTGCCCTGATGGTCATTTCTTAATGAGCTTAATTGCCCAGTACTGGTACCGAAATAATAAGTTAATTGGTTAAAGAATCAAGACATTCACTTAAAATTAGAGTCCTCTGTGAGTCACTCATTGCATTATCATAAAAGACACCTACATGGAAAGACTCAAGCTTTACGTAAATGCCTGCTGTCGCTACGTGCTTCCTATGTGTTGGTACGCTTCTTTTTCTGCGACAACTTGGCGATATCGAAATAAAAACTAGCATCGCCTACAGTGTTATTAAACGGCCCTACGCTCGCAGTGTACGCGCCACTGATATGCCATAGCAGCGATTGCTCAAAATTGGCAAGAAGTCAGTCCGTGAATAATAAATACATTTTAAACTTGTTTCTTTCTATCTGTACTGTCTATTTCTCGAGTCAGGCAAAAGCGTGTGACCCTCCTCGATAATTAAAGTGCGAGTGTGGAAAAAGAGAAAACGGAAAACAATGGCGAGATGGTTAACATGAGAGTAGTAGTAGTAAGCGTTTTATTGAAATTGAAAACCTTTTCAATAAAACGCTTACTACTACTACTCTCAGGTTAACCTTCTCGCCATTGTTTTCCGTTTTCTCTTTTTCCATACTCGCACTATAATTTTCGAGAAGCTTAACCTGAGAGGTTAGTCACGGCCTGCTACTTTGTACAGGGGGAAGGGGAGCAGGCAATGAAAATAGCGATGAAAACGACGCTAGCATTAATCCTTCGCCATGAAACACCCTTCGTGCTGTAGTTGTCGTTCTATATAGCCAATCCAGCGAAGGCGATGAGCATGACTTTGGGGTCACCAAAAAATTGAAAAATAAAATCTTTCTGCGATCCTGTGTACTGCTCGTTTGGCCACAGGAAAATCTCACTCCGGTAGTCGTCCTCAAAACTATTTTTGACAAAGACGTCATCAGCATTCTTTTGCGTTCTGTCATTAGCGACAAAATAACTTCTGTTTAGCCGTATCATATGATCAAATTTTTTCCCGAAAATCCTATTCTTAAGTGCTCGCATGCAGGTTGTTCTTTATCTTGCAATAAAACATAATTAAATTGTATAAAATGGAAAGTGTAGGACGAAATAGTAGTCTACCTGAAGCGAGGTGAAGCTTTACGTTTTGAGGGGAGAGGAGGGGTGGTAAAAATATGGGATGAGGATAATTCGTGAAATGCGCACTTGTGGCAGGCCGACTGGTGACAGGATAATTCATCACATAGGAACATTCGTCATAGGGCGACTCGTCCATTGGACAGTTGGTCACATTGACAGCGCAGGGAAGGATATAATAATCTACAAATCGCAATTTTCAGTAACTAGCTATGTTCTCTGACGAGTGCGCAGTTAGAACAATAGAACAGGATGCTTTATTGAAAAGTAATATGCATGTAAATGTATGCAATGCCGGGGGATGTGCATAGTCGTTAGAGCATGCATATATACCACGTAATTTTTGTTTCAGGTTGCTAGAAAGAATGTAGATGTACAAATATGTTTCGAATAGAAAACATTTGAGAAAGAAACTTTACTATTCCGATATAAGAAGTCCAGGACTTCAAGCGAACCATTGTGCGACGGGTTGCCCCCGTGACGAATCATCCTATGACCAATGTTCCGCTGTGACCAACGGGCCTGTTACCAGTCGTCCTGTGACGAATCGACATGTGATAAATGGACCGTATCCTTAAAAATATATAGCTGCAGGGAAAAAAAAGTGAACACTGTACATAACTTTTCAATCGGGACGCATAGAGCGATTAGGGCGGACTTTTTGCATGTTGTGATATGCACTGATTACGTTGTCATTTTGTTTTTCAATGTCTAGAAGACAGTTTCGCCGCATCCATTAGGTCAAGCACCGGTTAGGGTGCCGCGAACCGATTAGTTCATGCACTTTTTGAGAATATGAGTTTTTGCGTTGTGCTGGCGTTGATGTCAACCTTGCCAAAAGTATCCATTAGTGCCTCTCTGTGGTCCTCGTATGTTGGTTGCGCCCATCAGGCATGTTTTATGTCTCCGGATTGACTGCACGAGGTGCGATTAGCTGTGTTCTACCGTCTGAGATAGAATTATGACGAAAACCAAATACGTAAAACCTAGCTGGACTAGTTGAGAAAGCAATTAGGCATGACCGGGGTGAAGACATTTATGTACATGGGACGTATGCATGGTAGACCAAAACATTGCGAAGTAGTATATCTCCTTCACAAGAAGTAAATGGTACCACCAGGAATCTTTTTGACCCGTGTGTGAAAACGCTCCGCTGCTGTATAAATAAAAAACAAGCTTGCGCATAAAAATTCGATAGCGGTGTAAAAGCAAGCCTTCACGCAGAAAGGCCCAGCATAACTAAACGGTATAAACCGCACCGACCACTTTGCGTCCTTCAAAGAGATCAAACGAGGTGTGCTCAGTGCTTGGAGAAAACCACCTCTCTATTCGACAAACGCATTGTTGAGATTATTTGAAGTGATTTAAGAGAGCTTTAAGTGCTTTAAGAACAGAGCTGCTTAGTGGTGCATCGGTCGAGTTTCCAACATATAAAACGACCTCAAAATATTCACGAAACAAAGGCACTAAGACTCTTTGAGCAAATTTAGTAAGGAATATTTATTTTTTGTGTTTTGCAATATTAGTAAATAGGAAACTACAATCAAAATACTACATTTTATGTTGAAATGGGGATCCGGACAATATGGTTCCGGACATTATGGTCCCAGGCCATATGGTACCGGACAAAATGGACCCGTACAATATGGTCCCGAGTGCTAGACCGGTAAAAATAATCCCAAATCATTTTCGCGGCATTTTTTTTTCTTTTCTTGCTTTTCACAGGTTTGTAGATTGCGTGTATTTATTTTTGATAAACATTTATGACATGAGCTGTTGGTCATTTTGAAGTTTGTTTTTTATTGCTTGGTCCTCGCAGGTTTCAGTTATTAAATGTGATTCACAAAATACTTATGTTGCGAGCCGTTTGTCAATCTAGAGTTTATATTTTTTGCGCTTAATGTTCACCATTCGTTCTTCTTTTTGTGCGTTCAACTTCAGTTTTGAACCAGTCTAAAGAGAAATGCAACAGCGACTACTAACAATCTGCACACAGTACGTACAAGGGAGCCGTACCATGAATGACCTTCTGAAGGGCGTGGGCCATATTAACACGTTCCCACACCAAGCGCCGCTTCAAGATCGTAGACCTTTTGTTGGAACATAATAAAACGTCTCATGTGTTCAAGAGCATGTTTATTTCCATTGATATTTCCTAACATTGCATCGAAACATGTGGTACCTGCATGATAAATTGCCTTTATTCCCTCTATGGCGAATCGACATGTGACGAATGGACCGTATTCCATTTCTATCACTCACCTTAAAAGTAATCGCTACAGATAACAGCGACATTTTAGACAGAGGGTCAAAAGTGTCGAAAAATTTACTTGGGAGCATTTTGTCCAGGCTTTTACTCGGTACCAAATCGTCCGGGACCATATTTTCCACGACCATATTGTACGGGACCATTTTGTCCGGGACCATATTGACCTACACCCGTTGAAATGTGGCCTGGACGCGTGACAGCGTAGCCTTTAGTGTATTAATAAATGTCCCGAGACGCTCATTGACGCGTGACACCACACCTTCCACTGCGTTACCGGCAGGCTTCTGACACCAGCATGGCAGACGTCCTGTGCAAGCCATATATAGATATGTCGCTTGCGCGTATCTAATCGCGCATCGGTTTATAAAGTCAACTTTGCCGACGGGAACCAAAAAAACAACATATTATGGCGCTTGTACTTTGATCTTGTTTTTTTTTAACTCTAGTGCATGCTGACTCATTTTTAATATTAGTTAGACCTAAGATAGCTCTTAAATGATATTACAGTAGAGTGGCAGCAGAAACACCATTAATCATACCCAGGGATCTTCGTTTTCGGGTAAAATTCGATATTTCCGATTTTTGCACCCGGAACGAGTTTTATGAAAACCGAGTTAAACCTGCTTCCTCCCCGAAAACCCACTTTCCTGGAAGGCGAAAACCAACTGAAAGTCTGTAAATTAAGATACATTCTAGGATCACTTTTAGTGTGTCCCCAGTGTTGCAAGTTCGAAGATCACATATATTTTCTAATTTGAGTGACCGCCGACATATATTCGCTTCCAAACGAGCTTAGATGGTACTTGGGGGCGGCGGAGAAAAGCTCACCAGAGAAAAGCTCCCCACCAAACCGGCAGATGTGGAGAAAAGCTCACCGGCCTTTGAGCGAATCCAGAGAAAAGGTCACCGATTTTTTATTTGGTCTCAGCTTGGCGGATTGTGCGTCACAGGTGGCAATTTAACACAATTAAAATTCGCCCATTTAAAAATAATTCTCCACTTTTTTGTAATATTCTTGAAGTTCATTTGGCATATTTACTAATTGCTCAGAAACTAGTAATCACCCATTCTGTATCTTAATGACGCCGCAAGTACAAAATCCGAACATCGGACATCCGTAAAAAGACAACAATTTATTGACAGCTCGACAGTGCGCCGTCGGTAGCTCTGTCAGATAAAGAGGTTTGTTTTTTGCGAGCTAATATGAATAGCGGTGTGTGAACCGTTTCAGCTCCAGACATTGTGTAGTGCCTAATAGAAAAGTAGGTGTTTGTTGATTCAATCAGTGTCAGCTACGCTGTTTTTTTTCCTGTTATTTTTACTAATAATACTTTAGTTGCGAGTACAGCCTCGTCCTGTCGCGTTTGTTGTCTTCACTCCGTCTTCGTCGTTTGAGCGGTTTTCATCATGTATAACCTTTACCAACTCGCCCAACTCGCTACCCTACAGAAGACTAGTTCTCATATAGTCACGAGTAACAACGGTGACAGTGTGCAGCTCTGAAGGCCATGGGTTGCTCGCCGTAGAAGGGCACTATCGCACAAAGGCAACGTGCGGGAACAGCAGCACGAACGGCTAGAAAACGTGCTTCTCCGTGGAAGAAAGAAACCTCGATATCCTACTGACCGTTCTATCTTCTTTTCAAAGGTTAACAAAAGATTCAAAGAGAATTTCAGGCACGGCGTTGTAAAGCACGCATTTTTGGATTTTCGGCATTTACAGTTTTGCTTTTTAGGTTTTAGG
>JAZHYW010020053.1:0-27949 GCA_037355805.1 Ixodes ricinus | reverse complement strand
AAACATGCGGAAAGCAGAGTGCGACTCCATGTTTTGCAAGATAACTGCTGCTCTCCATATGGCCAGTGGACATGCTTTTCTTGGAGAGATCGGTGACCGGTTCCCTCTCCAACAAGGCAAAGCAGCGGGCAAGAGAAGGCGTTTGTCCCACTCACTCCGCACAAGGTGCAGGCTCTCTCATGAAGCAAACATTTTGTTTAAAATCTTGATACGAATCTCGCGGAGTCGCCTAAAATATTTCATGCTAAATTCGTATCCACCGAAAGCGAAACAAAATTTATATTTGAAGCATCGCGGAATGCATAATGTGCATTTATTGCACATTCCATGATCCATGACATAGCGCAATTAAGTTTCCACATTATGCATTCACATATTGTCGTGCTTTGCACTCAACCATTTGTTTAAGTGGTGGCTAACTCGGAACTGTTTCAAATAAGCCATGAAACCACCATAATCAAACCTACAAAAATAGACTTCCCAAAAGATAGGTCCCTTCGATCCAACCGACATCAAACCATTACACCACCGACTATCAAACCATCAGACTAACAGCCCATCATTCCATCAGACCAACAGCCCATCAGACCATCAAACCATCAGACGTCCAGAAATGCAGCTCCATTAGACCATCAGGATTCCCTGATGGTCTTTTCGATAGGGACGTCATCCTTGGCATGGACTTCCTCTGTGAGTACGGTGCCGTGATCGACCTTGGAGCAAACAGGTTGACGCTGCGAAAGCCCGTTCTACCTCCGGAGGGATCCAAAACGACGCCTGCCGCGGAGGGATACAAAACGACGCCAGCCGCCGTCCGAGTCATTGCGGACCACGTGAACCTGCCGCCACGGTCGAGTGTTCTTGTGCCCGTCGTGACCGATGCAGTTGCCCGCGGGAAAGTCCTTCTAGAAGGCAATGTCCAACTGCTTCTCGGAAGAGGAATAGGCGTCGCAAGGGGCATAGCGGAGCTGCAGGATGGACGTTCTGTGGTCCTCGTGACGAACTTTCGACCGGAGGCGCAGCACCTCACGAAAGGTGCCGCTGTAGGACACGTCGAAGAACTCCGGGCCGACGCCGAAATCGCCGCGATCTCCGAAGAGCCCTCGCCGTGTCAGCCGCACAGTACACCGCCGCCGCAGCTCGACGTTAACCCCAAGCTCAGCGCCACGGAACGACGACAGCTCGGAGACCTCCTCGCCGAGTTCGGCGACTGCTTTGCGACGACGTCGAGGGTGCGCCAGACAACAGTTGCTAAACACCGCATCATTACCAACGAGGACGCGCTCCCTGTGCATCGGCCGCCGTACCGGGTCTCCCCAAAGGAACGAGAGGCCATTCAGGAACAGGTGCAAGAGATGCTGAACGACGACATTATTCAGCCTTCGAGCAGCCCGTGGGCCTCTCCAGTTGTACTGGTGAAGAAGAAGGACGGAACGCTTCGATTCTGCGTTGACTACCGGCGGCTCAATGCGGTGACGAAGAAAGACGTGTATCCGCTCCCCCGCATCGACGACACGCTGGACCGGCTGCGCCACTCCCGATACTTTTCGTCGATGGACCTTAAGAGTGGCTACTGGCAGATCGAAGTCGACGAACGGGACCGAGAAAAGACTGCCTTCGTCACGCCAGACGGACTGTATGAGTTCAAGGTGATGCCCTTCGGACTGTGCACGGCGCCGGCAACGTTCCAGCGGGTCATGGACACCGTCCTGGCAGGCCTCAAGTGGCAGAGCTGTCTTGTTTACCTCGACGACGTCGTGGTATTCTCGACCAACTTCGACGAGCACTTGAGCCGACTTCGGGTCGTTCTTGAGGCCATCAGGACCGCAGGACTCACCCTTAAGCCGACGAAGTGCCGGTTTGCCTATGGCGAACTGAAGTTCCTGGGCCACGTTGTGAGCAACGAAGGTGTAAGTCCTGACCCTGAGAAGACTCGCGCCGTAGCGGCATTTCCTCCGCCCACCGACAAAAGGGCCGTCCGACGATTCCTGGGACTTTGCGCGTACTACCGGCGATTCGTTCGGGATTTCGCAAAGCTTTCTGCGCCGCTCACGCACCTCACGAAAGACGCCGTGAACTTCGAATGGGGTGGAGAACAACAACAGGCATTTGACGAGCTAAAGCGACGGCTCCAGTCACCACCGATTCTCGGCCACTTCGACCAATCAGCCGAAACGGAAGTTCACACGGACGCCAGTGATACAGGACTTGGAGCGGTACTGGTCCAACGACAAGACGGTGCGGAGCGCGTGATCGCATACGCTAGCCGGACGCTGTCGAACGCGGAACGCAATTACTCGACGACCGAGAAGGAATGTCTGGCCGTCGTCTGGGCCATCACAAAATTCCGCCCGTACTTGTACGGGAGTCCTTTTCGGGTGGTCACCGACCACCACTCGCTGTGTTGGTTAGCGGGCCTGAAGGACCCATCGGGACGCCTCGCTCGGTGGAGCCTACGACTGCAAGAGTACGACGTGACCGTGGTCTACAGGTCAGGCCAAAAACACAGCGACGCCGACTGCCTGTCCAGAGCCCCCGTCGAGTCAGCTACCGGCTGTGCCAAAGACGACGACGACGACGATCACTTTCTTGGGGCAGTAAGCGTTCACGGTATGGCAGCGCTCCAGCGGGACGATCCTGAGCTGCGCGCACTGATCGACCACTTGGAGGGACGAGGGGGTACGATTCCCCGAGTCTTCTCACGTGACCTGCCAAGATTCGCCGTCCGGAGAGGTATCCTCTACAAAGAGAACTTCGGGGGCAGCAACTCGACGTGGCTCCTGGTGATTCCTGCTAGTCTTCGAGAAGAGATCTTCCAAGCCTGCCACGACGACCCAACATCTGGTCACCTTGGCTACAGTAGGACTCTTGCACGGATCCGAGAGAAATACTACTGGCCCAAGCTCCCGAAGACTGTCCACCTCTACGTCCGTTCGTGCCACGAATGCCAACGACGCAAGAAACCACCGACGAAGCCGGCAGGTCTCCTGCAACCGATATCGCCCCCGACTGCACCATTCCAGCAGATTGGAATGGATCTTCTCGGACCATTTCCGCCGTCGACGCAGGGAAACCGTTGGATAATCGTGGCAACTGATTATCTCACCAGGTACGCCGAGACAAAAGCACTCCCGTCGGGGACCGCCGTGGAAGTAGCCAAGTTCTTCGTGGAGTCTATCGTCCTCCGACACGGCGCTCCCCAAGTCCTGATTACGGACCGAGGATCCTCGTTCATGGCGCAACTGACACAAGAGATACTCCGCCTGAGCCACACCGACCACCGCCGGACCACGGCATACCACCCGCAGACCAACGGGCTGACGGAGCGACTAAACAAGACCATCGCCGACATGATTTCGATATACGTGGACGTGGAACACAAGACGTGGGATGAAGTGTTGCCCTACGTCACGTTCGCGTACAATACGGCGATTCAAGAAACTACCGGCATTACACCTTTTCAGCTGGTGCACGGCAGAAAGGTGACGACGATGCTCGACGCCATGCTGCCCCACGACCCGACGGACGACAGCACCGACGACGCCCAGCTGGTCACCCAACGAGCAGAAGAAGTACGCCAGCTAGCCCGTCTTCGAATAAAGGACCAGCAACGTGTGGACGCTGGCCGGTACAACCTTCGTCGCCGCGACGTGGAGTTCCAGCCCGGAGACAGGGTGTGGGTGTGGACGCCCATTCGCCGCCGCGGACTCAGCGAAAAACTGTTAAAACGCTACTTCGGACCCTACAAGGTCATCCGCCGCCTTGGGGACTTGAACTACGAGGTGCTCCCCGACGGAACCCGACCATCAGGACGCCGCCAGCCACGACCCGAAGTCGTCCACGTCGTTCGACTCAAGCCGTTCTACGCACGATAGGATTGCGATACTGCATGTTTATTTCGTTTCACCGTAAATTTTTTAGCCATTTCTGTTTTCCTTTCACGTTGCATCGGGACGATGCACTTTTAAAAGGGGGATAATGCCGCCCGCAGAGCCGAGAAAGCAACGCTCGGTCACGGTCTTCTAGAAGATTCCCATTCATTCTCGCACTAATTGTAACTTTCCCTTTGCTTTGTTGTTCTCGAAAGTGCCAGTTCATCCTCGCCCCGAGCGCGCGACGCTCGAACTTTCTTTGCCGAACTTTCGAGATAACGACGCACTCTAGATAAGCAGCTGCCCGCGACCTTGTCGAGTCAGTCTCGCTCGTGCTCTCTGTTGTCGCCGCCGAATCGCCGCCTGCTTTTCTGCTACCTCGACGCTCTTTCGTTCTTTACTTATTTTTGGTTGGCACAAGTTCGCCTATTAAACCTTTATTTTTCAGTTCACTGCTTGTCTTCGTGTTACCTCCGTTCGTGACAATATATATATATATGATATATCTATATATACGGGTGTTTTCATCTCAAATCGTGCAGGCAAAAAGGGTCGAATTTTTAATTTCGCTGAAAAAAATATATGTTATGGCGTCGTCTCTAAAAACGCAGTAGCCACAAACCGCAAGTCCGTCGGATTTTTTGTTCTCGACTTACGAATTTTAAAAGAGGCCGCGGCGGAAAGCAGTGTTTTTCACATCCGTCGTGGGTCGGATGTTTCGCTCGATCTCCCGTCGTGGATTTTCAGTCCACATTATATTAACTTTTTTCAAGCACTCTGTGGGCACAGGTAAAACGCTCTAATACCATGAAATAATTTTAGGCGTTTTGCTTTTTTTCTGTAAAAATGTCAAAAACGCCCCCTCGGTCAATTGTTGACGAACTTTGACAATTAAATACTGGCGATCTACTTGGGTTACATCAATATTTTTTATGTCTATGGAGAGCCCAAAACACGCTCTTTATAGATATTATAAAATGATTTAGCTGTATTAAATATCCTTTGCGGGACGTTTACGTTAATGTTATGCGAAAACCAAAAAGTACCAATTTTAAAATCGATTTTCTCAAAAAAACCATTTTTTATTTTTTTATTTTTTGTTAAAATGTAGATATGATAGTTGTCTACTCGAAAAGCAAGTCGAGAAAGTGTATATTTTGTTTGTATGTTCTATATTTAAGCCTCAATATCGGAAAAAGACGTCTTCGTTTTGCAAGACCTAAGTCAGACAAAAAAAAAACGTGCGCTTCTATGAATTGTAAAAAAGTTTTCTTGAATTTTTGTCTGCGTTTTGTAATCAATTATAAACGCATTTTGTGGTATTGAATAGTTATTTATGTTTTGAAAAGAGCGGGAAACCACGAGAAACATATCTAATCAAATCAGCAGGCCTAGTAGACCTTCAATATCGAAGAGGCACAGACGTTGTATTTTTTCGATTGATAAAACTTTCACTGTAAACTAGCATGACTAGCTATTAGCTGTCATATTACTAAGACATGAAAAGTCACCACGTCATTGATCTATTATATACAATTCTTTCCGAAACCAAACGCTAGGGTTTGTTCACCGCACATCGCACAGATCACCAGGGAATATCCTTTCACTTCCGTAATACACAAAAGTGATGACACAGAAACGATCCGAAACACACGGAGAGATTGTCACGGAGAAGGGTAGGGAATAAAAATAAATAAATAAGAATAAAATTACCCAACTCCGATCTTAACGAAAATTGCGGTAAAAAAATAAAAGATTTAGGTTCGAGCCGTGGCAAGGCGATAGGTCCACGCCTGGTCAGACAAAGAAGTCAACGACACGTAAAGGAAAAAAAAATTAATTAAGACAGAAAAACTCAGCCGCACACGGCAAGAACAAAAACCAACTCCTCCGGGCATTCCCTAAACGGGACACAACCAAATGCGTGCGAACACGCTCTCTACAGCACCGTCAGGCCGCTACGCCATGAAGAAATAAACCCAACAAGTAAACAATGCTAACAAACAGTTAGTAACGAAACATAAAAAAAAGTTCAGCAGAACCGCACCCGAGAAACAAAGTTCAGCGGGGCGAAGAAACACACACGAAATAAAATTTAAAAAAAGTCTTAACTGACCGACGCCGAGTCCAGTCCCATGACACTGAAGCCTGGCAGGATGATGGCGTCCAGATGATGCTCGAATCTATTCTTCACTCTGTTCCGCACATCCGTCGTGGCTGTGCGGAACAAAGTGAAGAATAGTTTCGAGCAGCGGTGCGCGAGAAGGTAACCGAGACGTAACATGCCTCGAGCTTCATATCGGGAGAGGAGCTTTCGAGGTAGTTACTGCATGCAGTTACTCAAACTTTTTCTTTCCCCTTCCCTTTTAAAAAAAAAAAAACACGTCAGCCGGCGCTAACTTTTTATCTCGGGAGAAGACCACTCTTCACAAACGGTTATAGTTGCCAAGGAGGCTGACTTCGACCCAACTAGTCTCCGGGCAGAATAGACACAAGTATATTTACCAACACGCTCGTTTTTGATGCTAGTCTCCGGGCTTTGCTGTTTCCAAAAGAGATAACCCTTCGGTGCTATCGGATTTCCGCGGAGGGAGATAGAGTACATAAAATTGAAAGAATAAAACACGGAGGACAAGCACAGGACAACCACTTTGCAGAGCACGGCCATTTCTAGGATAGGGCGTTCGAAGCTTGGGCAAATACGCGGTATCGTTTCACGCGTGCACGGATGGCTGGTTTCAAAATTTTCCCACATCCCTAACGAAACCGGCCCATCTTCGTGTGCGTGCGCGATTTTCGTCCCGCGCCGCCGGTTTTAGCTCGCACGCGGCGTTGTTTTGGCAGGCAGAACTGTTGTTGACCGTCGATATTGTAAGGCCATGGTGTTCTCATCCTCCCGGGCAACAGTTACTTTGCTTTCCCTTCTGCAATACTCTGACTGACTGACTACTCCTGGGTGGCCGTCACTGTTCGCCGCGTCAACGACACATTCGTACCATTTCACTCCTCGTGACACAGGGTGCGCTGCTCGCTTTACTGTCACGGGCCGTCCTATCTAACACAACGAGCGCGAAAGGTCGTGGTCATCTGCTGGTTCCGAAAGGGCGGGACGTTCATATAGGCCAATGAAGGCCCCGAATCAATAGGACGTCTGCCGATTTCTATACATTAAAAATTTACGACGCCTGCTGGTCTGTTAAGAAGTGTTGCTTTCTCTTTTGAACTGCTCCAATGTAGCTTGCCGCCTGTAATAAAATTTAAATGATCAATAAATATAACAGGGTGGAACTACTGTATTTCATTTTTATGTGGGTGCGTTGAAAAAAGTCAAAAATATTTCCAAGTTTGTGAAGACGCGCAATTCGCAAGTCCGTTTCAAGCCGTAAAAACACGTTTTTGTACGATATTGATGCTTAAATATAAAACATACAAACAAAATATACACTTTCTCGACTTGCTTTTCGAGTAGACAACTATCATATCTACATTTTAACAAAAAATAAAAAAATAAAAAATGGGTTTTTTGAGAAAATCGATCTTAAAATTGGTACTTTTTGGTTTTCGCATAACATTAACGTAAACGTCCCGCAAAGGCTATTTAATACAGCTAAATCATTTTATAATATCTATAAAGAGCGTGTTTTGGGCTCTCCATAGACATAAAAAATATTGATGTAACCCAAGTAGATCGCCAGTATTTAATTGTCAAAGTTCGTCAACAATTGACCGAGGGGGCGTTTTTGACATTTTTACAGAAAAAAAGCAAAACGCCTAAAATTATTTCATGGTATTAGAGCCTTTTACCTGTGCCCACAGAGTGCTTGAAAAAAGTTAATATAATGTGGACTGAAAATCCACGACGGGAGATCGAGCGAAACATCCGACCCACGACGGATGTGAAAAACACTGCTTTCCGCCGCGGCCTCTTTTAAAATTCGTAAGTCGAGAACAAAAAATCCGACGGACTTGCCGTTTGTGGCTACTGCGTTTTTAGAGACGACGCCATAACATATATTTTTTTCAGCGAAATTAAAAATTCGACCCTTTTTGCCTGCACGATTTGAGATGAAACCACCCATTATATATATATATATATATATATATATATATATATATATATATATATATATATATATATATATATATATATATATATATATATATAGCGGCGTGCTGAGGCGCGTGCCGGGAACCACGGAAGACGAAGACGAGGTGCGTGCAGGCAGGCGCGTGCAGGCACGTGCCGCCTGCACGTGCAGGCACATGTCGCCAGGGGTGATAATAAGGGAACCACCTGATCCCCTGGTATCAGGACTCTGCGCATCAATCTTCCAAAAGCGCTAACGTGCTGGACTTTGTGCTGCAGGCAGACTGTGATGTTGGCCTGAACTTTAGAGTGTGCAAATGAGCACGAACGTTCCCGTCAAGAATCTGCATGCTGAAAGGACATCACTCAACCTAAACTTTTCAGAAACAAACAAGTACAAGTAGACTGTCTAACACTACAGCAATGAGGCGAGGTTGCGTAGCAGGAAAACGATCCAGAAATCACCCCTCCAAGAAAACAAGTCCTGAGGGGGAACAGTGTAGCGGCGTGCTGAGGGCGCGTGCCGGGAACCACGGAAGACGAAGACGAGGTGCGTGCAGGCGGCACGTGACAGACACTTCTAATCTGGTCTAATTCGGTAATGGACGTCCTTCTGTAAATTAATACCGTAACAATATGTTAAATATGGGTGCAATAAAATCAGTGACATATTTTATAGGTTTTACATGCATGTTATTGGCGTCAATGCTTTTGCTATTTTTAAAATCTATGACGGTCGAGTGGAGTTCTGACTCATCCGCCGGGAATAAGAACATGATTTCCTATATTATGCTCGCATGAACTCAGGCTTTGTTTACGCAGGACGATGACACACCAGAAGTAGCAACATTTACAGAGAAATTATTGAACGCATTTGCGATGTTCATTTCTGTTACTTTGAAGGCCCGTTCACACTCTTGCAACCTAGCACAACCGAAGAGACCGATACTTGTTAAAACCTCTTTAAAATTTCTTAGGACGAGAAAACACACTGGCATGCTGGCGCCATCTATGCAGTTACCCTGGAACTGCATTTCACAAGAGCGAAGGTTTTGCGGTATTTCGGAGGTCAAATGTGTGTAATACCTATAAGAAAGGCTCGTTTCTAACGTTGACAAAAGTTTTTCGAGCCAAGAAAGAAGGATAATGCGCAGAAAAATAGAAAATAAGCATGACCGCCAAGTTTACATTGCTACCCAATAGATGGCGCCAGTGTGTCCTCTCGTTGTAAGAGGTATTAGGAACCAAGTTTTAAGAGTTCGCAATAGTATGTACCGGCATTAGCGGTGTTTATACTTATTTCATGGGGCACGTTTTGAAGTGGCTTATGATTCAGTACTGATAGTATTCTCTTCCACATAACGTCACGTTTCTTAGTTTCTAACGGATCGAAAAGATTCTTGTAGTAGTCACGCTTAGTACTTCTTAGCGGACTGTGAGTTTGTTGCAGCATTTTAAAGGTTTCAAGCTTGCTAATTTTTTTGTGAATAAACATTTTTGATATAAAGTGCTCTTAACCCGTATTTTTGAAAGTAGCGTTGGCGTGATCCAAGGACTGCGTGACTTCTTGGGTGCTTTGAGGTTGACAAAAGGAAAATGTCTACTACAAATTGGACTAAATGTATCGAAGAATAAATCATACGAGTAATTCGCTGATTTAGTTGAAAAAACATGTTGCCAAGATGTCTTTTCAATTTCTGCTCGAAAACTACGCAATTGATTAGGGGTGATAGACTGAATTTTAACCCACTGGAACCGGGCACTGCGGTCTTTCTGGAGTGCTCATTGTGCAAGCAAAATAAATGGAAAAGATGATCACTGATATCAGTAGAAAGAACAAATGATGACACCTCCGATTCTTCATAGTTTGTGATAACAAACCAAGAATACAAGATGACGTATTTGTTATTCTTGTTGGATGTATGATAACATTCGACAGCCCATTTGAAGCAATAAAGTTTAACAACGTCATTTTTTGGCCAGAGTTTCAATCATATCAATGTTGAAGTCGCCACCCAGAATAAACTTGAAATTGTTATCAATGACATAGTCAAACAATGTCTCCGCAAAATCAGAAAAAAATAACGGTATGACTGGAGAATCGGGTGGCCTATATACAACGGAAAGCAGCGTATTTGTGAAACGTACAGTTAAAACATCATAAAAATCAGTAATTTCAGGGCGATTCTAATATCTCACAATTTCTTTCATTTTTACCAACATAGCAACACCACCGCCTAGCCTATCGTTTTATTTAAGCTGACCTGAGAATATCCCGGAAGCAGAAAATATTCAGCACTACAACTGTACAACGTTTCAGTTAGCATGACGACGTCAATATTCGGTTCAATGCATGTCGAACAAAACAGCGAGGTCATCATGCTTATTTCTTGCAGATCGAACAATTAGGTGAATTATTCTCACCTGAAATGCAGACTCATTCTGAAGGAGATTCTTTTAAAAGGTGAAATGAAGGATTCAGACAGTTTTAAGAAGACAGCCAAACAATCGACACAGACAATTTTGCTTACTCGCCTTTATCTTGCACACGTCATCAACACACGTTACTTTCAGAAGCGGAGTCTGTTCTGCCTTACGAGCAAATATGCTACCGTTTCGGACCCAAACAAATTTCCAGTGGCATTCTTTTTTTTTGCGACGGTCACTCTTAACAGTTTCTTTAGCGCGGGGAACAGGTGCTCGTCCACATAAACAGAGCTACCCGACATATTGCCAAGGTCCTCGCAAGTGACGCGTCGTTTCTTCGCATGTCCAAGGAAGTTATCTCGCCTGTCCTGGCGCATTAACTGAACAACAATGTCCCTAGGCGTGCTGTTCGGAACGGGCACACGGTGACACACCTCAATATCAGTTTCAGGTATGAGCGCGCCAATCACGATTCCCAGTTTTCCAGCAATGTCACGTAAGTTTTCATTTTGCTGGGGTGAGATTCCCTTTATCTCAACATTTCGATTTTGACTGTATTGATCGCCAGTCTATAAGCCGACTTTCACTTTTCTGGTCTGCTCATACAATTGCTTGCATTCCGATCAAAGTTAATTGTTTTCCGCCCTGAGCTCCGCATTTCTCCTTTATTGTTGCATTTAGCTTATCCTTCATTTCCTCGAACGTTTTGTTAATTAATTTCATACCTGCTTTCACTTCCCTTAACTCTCCGCGCAACTCCTTTTCAATCGTGTTTTTTAAATTTTTTTGTGTTCTTGGTTCAGTTCTCGCCTAAGGTCTTCAAATAGTTTGGCTATTTGCTTGGCCATTTCTCGTTTATCACAAAGGGTTGTTGGTTATAACGTCAAAAAAAATGTGTGATGGACTTTGAAACAGAAAACACAAATACACGCTTTGCAGGGGAGAAAACACAAACGTGCTGTGTGCGGCAGCAGTAAAAAAAGTGAATGCTTGCAAACCAAAATCGGTTCTCGACATGCCCTCTTCGCGGCTGTTTTGCCGAAATCGAATGTCGGATTTGACTGCCGATTTTGGATTGCACGGGCCTTTACCCAACTACAGCTTGGGCACCTAGAGACGGCTTGATTGCAACGCATTCACGTCACAAATGGCGGAGCTCGTAACAACGCCAGCCTTCACGTAGCCTTTCCCGTGTTGGGAAAAGTGGCGTCACAGTCTCCTGTAGCGCATCACCCTCTCCGATGACTTTTCTTAGAGCGCTCGCTAGAATCGACCGTTTTGAACGAAAAATATAGCGACCTGTTCAAAATACAAACGTACGACTGTGAATAGCAGATATGGTTGATGATGTCGAACTCTTTTTGAACGTGAGAGGTATCATGTAATTTTCATTTCAGTATACTTTTAATACCATCGTAATTTTAGCATTAACATTTGCACGATTTACACATGCAACGGATTACAGCCGTCATTGCTGACCTCTTATGTTACCGTGATGGCGAGCATCAGAAGAGGGCAATGCTGGGAAGGAAATACTATAATCTAAAATGGCATTAACCTGTCCTGCATTGGTAATGAAGAGGTGAAGTGAAGAGATTAACATGAAGGGGAAGCAAAAATATTAGGTCGATTATGGCGGCGGTTATGCACAGTTGCGGCAAAGCTTTTATGACGATACATTTGTTGTTACTTTACCGTCATATAAGACGCAGTTATTAATAAGCGCAACACTTAAAACCTATCTATTTTGTCGGTTTCAATGGGTGTCGTGATTGCTTGACGCTGAGCAGGTTGGTTATTCATGCTTGTGGGATATGCAGCTGAACGAAGGAAGAAAAATACAGGAAGAAAAATTAGCCTGCATGAGCCCAAAGAAGACGTCACCTCTGGGGATGCAAGGTTTTTTCAAACTGATGTGATGAAGACGGGGGGCAAATATTTCATCTAGGCAATAATTAAGGTCGACGAAGGAAAAGAAGTCATTTAATAAATGAAAGTCCACGAAGGAAAATATTTTATATAGTAAATGGTTGTTAGTCCAGCGGAGTGCATGTGCATGTTCCTTGTGTTTCTCTCTGTCTTATATTTTCCTTCCTTCGTTCAGCTGGCATATCCCACAAGTGCCGTGATTGTTCGCTGTAAATGAAAAATAATTTTACTAAGTTTAGCGTCTTTCAAAAGAAGGCAAAGCTACCAGATTGAGTAGGTTTAGCTATTCGAAACTATGAATGAAACGTTTTTGGCACATACTGCCACATTTGTTATAATAGCAGCGGAGACGACTAGCCGTGTGTTGTCGTGACGGTAGGCAATCAAGTCACACCTGGCTTTGCTCGATTAGGCCATAATGACCAGATATTGACCTTTGACCGGCTTGGAACTTGGATGCGGGCGAGACATGTATGCAATAAAATTATTGCGTTGTACACACACGGAGGAGCCTAAATTTATAATCAGCTTCAGAGGGCTGTGCACGCGCCACTGTCATTCTATGGATAATATACTTGGCTAAAAGATGTTTATCACTACCAACAACAGGTTTTTTCACATCACTGGCGTATTTTTCGTATTTGAAGCATCATTTTATCATTTGTCACGACTACATAACGTGACAACTTCTAGGAAGTGAGAAATATGCAAGTTATAAGCGATCCCTTGGAGGTTGATTTGGTAACTACTTAAATATGGCGGCGTTATAAACCTAAATAGACAAGTCAGACGGGAAGAACAAGCATGCGTGGCGCACAACACAACAGGCAAATCCTTACGTTGGATTAAGATTACAGTCCGGGCTGATGGACCAGTGAAAGTTTCAGATTTAGTGTAAATTCACCCTCAAATTAAATGCAGTAAAACCCGTCACAGCTGTGAAGCGGCTAGAGAAAAATACAGCATATGTAAAAACTAAACCAAGAATCCTTTTTCGGCACTACATGATGGTGTAGTAGTTTTCGCATCCAATCAAGCAGTAGAACTCTCAACATGAAGGGTATTTCTTTCTTTTGTACATTGATTGGTCGATACAGTTTTACCTCGATGGATATAAAAGACTGAATGGTGACTTCATGCATCGAGCAGCCTGATTCTGCTACTGTTGGCGATCAAGCGAGAATGACTGTTTGAGCTTTAACGTTTTCTCGAACGATCTTTCAGAGGTGAACGCCCTGATGCCAAGTAAAACGCACAAATAGACTAGTGGTGATTCAATGCATCGCTGTCTGCCTCCATTTGCCGATTTCACTTGCAAGCGAATAGCCTTTAGTCAATCACAATTTGCTCGATGAAAATGCCCATTATGTTGGCAAGTTTGTTTGCGGTAAGGCTCTTCAGGTTTAAAAACGAATTTGAATTTTATCAAGGGTGTGCCTATATTTTAGATTTAAAGCTTAATTCTGTATCCACACTACAAAGAAATTTATAAATTATATAAATATACTGGCTTAAGTCTATCTTCGCCCATTCTATGAAATTAATCATTCATACAACAATGCGGACTCTAGTTTACACTATTAAGTATAAATTGAGCAACAATTATTTGAAGACTCACCTGAACCAGTGTTGATGTGTTTCCGCCGTCTCAGTGCTGACGAAGAGCTCTCTAAGCGTTTAATGCAGCTAGATATTTACAGGGTACCCAATAAGAGCTAGCCCAAGTTGCGTTCCGGCCTGGGCATCAGAGAATTAACGCAGGAAGTTTCGGAAACGTTAAACTGTTAGGAACTCGTGGGAAAGGGCTGCCGCATTCCTAATGGTCACAATGTGGCTATCGGACCATAGTTTCGCATGGCGGGGACATTTTACTCTTTTTGACTTGAACTAAGCTGGGTCAGGTCACATATCCGTTGCTTGTTCCTTAGACCTATACTTGAAAACGAATGGCAATAAAAAAAAACACCAATATAATAAAAGCAGGAAGCGTTGAGGGTGAACAATACATCTCAAAATTTATTTGATGAGACAAACCAAAATCTACTGTACATATCTTTGGAGTACATACACCCCAGCATACGACTCCGTAATATCAGGAAGGTTTATACAGTATTTACACCACTTATTGTCTTTTCCACAAACATCGTCCATAAAATAGGCTAACTTCTTCTCAGATATTTTTTATAATTCGTCACTTTACTTGAACAGAATCATATAACACTGATGAAGAAAGATCATGGTTAAAGTATTGTTTAGACAATTGTCACGGACAGTACCATCAAATCTCGACACTCTTTTGAATATAGAAAATGCACTTATCAACACAAGAAAAAATATCGATTCTTATAACGAAAACAAGAAAGCAGTCACACTTTCTAAGTTACGATATATTGCTCACTTGAAGTATCTATATGAGGCTGGTTTTACTTGAAACTTCCATCAGAAAATATAAAGTAGCATGTCTCCTCGACACAGGATACAACTTTTTCTTAAGTTCGCGTACGAAGAAGATAATATTTAGACACTTTTTTATGAAAAAAAAAACCTACATGTTAGTGTATAAAACTTTCGTATTTCATCGAACTGAGAAAGATAGCTTTAAAAATATTCCCTAAAACAAAGGATTATCTTTTGTGAATAACAATAATTGCTCGCTTGTTTTTTTTCACAGGATATATCATAACAACCCGTAATTATACCATCGGACGTTTCACTCCACCATTTTATATTTCAGCACGCATTGATCATTGGTTCAATATGGGCATCTCTAATTGTAGGCGTAATGCATTTTACCGTTCATTTGGTCATAAAGTATTTTTTGAAGGGAACCTCTTTCCGGCAACTATTTTATCCATTGGTATTGATCAATTATTAATGAAGCGATATTTACACCGTTCGCAGTTCTAAGCCGCCGTAGAATCGTGGTAAATATACCGTATTTTGTTTTTAGCGTTTTTTATTATTTTATTCTCCTCATTTAAAGTTTAATTCCAAATATTGCCCAAAAAATTGTCAACTGGATTACCACATTTAATAGTCTAAATTGACATTCAACCCTATGACATGCATCAACTGCAAAAATACGTGGATTTCTATTTTTTACAAAAGATAAAGGCTTCGCATAAGACATTACAATGCAAAATAACTGCGTAAAGGTAATTTGCCTGCTGGAATATATCACCTTTTCCTATACCGCCGTCCAGTGCCAACGACACAGTTGTAACTTCCAAATCCGTGGACCACCGATCCAATAACGAATCACATTTTCCTTCCCGTATGAATAGTGACGTACGTGTCCACTTTGAGCGCGACCGAAATCATCAGTTCGCAATATGGAGCGCAAGTTCGTCCGCTTCTTGCACAGGGGTTAGCGATGATGTCGGAACGCCGAACACTTATTGACTGATTGAAAAATATGTAGTTAAACTTCAAGGCATCTAGCATTCAAATCTACCCACTACCCATTCAATTAAAGCTCATCAAAGCTCGACGTCATTCAGGCGTCACCGCAGCTCCTGCACAAGAAGCAGACGACTGGCCCACTGCAGAGAGAATTTCCTGGAGCTTCGTTTCCGTGCCTGACTTTGGTTGATTAGGTAGAAAACCTTACTAGAAGCGGCAACTGCAGTGAACGTTGTTGAAAGTTCATGGCCCTCAATGTGTCCACCGATGAGGAATGTGATGCACAATCTTCCAGTCCTGTGCGCGCACTAACTCCAGGCTTGCACCTGACGTCTTTCCACTCCCGGTAAAAGTTACCACAACGCAGACGACACTTGTGAGTGGCTGCGCCCTGTGGGGTGGTCACGGTCTTGTCTCCTTGTCGGGGCGTCTTGAAAGTTTGACATTCTGCGTGGGGATTAAAAGAATCGACATCACGATTTTTTGCAGTCATTTCGTTCTACTAACTACGTTGGGAACGTGCATAACACATATGTAAGAGCAGCCGGACACAGCTGGTTTACATGCATTCCAGTGTCTTCCTTGCAGCTGTAATGTGAGGGTTTATATATATATATATATATACATTTGGTTTATTATCATGCGATGCCTTTTCATATCGTTAGTTTCAAGATTTGTCAGGAACGGCAAAAATGCTATGCTAATTATATTGTATTTTTAGATTTTATTTTTTTCCGCTTTTTGTTTATGTCCAGTCGGCCGAAAATGCCTCCCATTTAACCAACTAAGAATCAGATACGTAACTAATTTCGCTGCTTTATTAGCTAGCTACTGTCCTAGCTGAGTATCAGTCGGCAGAATGTTCTGTATTTATTGTCATTTACATAATTATTTTAATAATATTCTATTGAGTGACGGGCCTAAAAAGCTCAGATGGTGTCTTATCATGTTCATGTCTCTTGTTCCCAGATTCCTTTTCATCATTTTTATTGATCCTGAGCAATGCTAAGATGCTTCAAACTTGACACGTTCTCCTTCGTCGCCCGCGTCCACTTATATTTCAAGAATTCTGATATGCACATAATTTTCAACTCTTGGGCCAACGTTCCTCGCTTTTGGCGATTTCAAAACAAAACTATTCCCTTCAAATATTGCTCACTCCTAAAACAAACAAAAAGAGAAGATGTCAGGAACTCATCATCTAAAAATGGTATCCCTGCTCAAGCTCGTTCGTTATCTGTGTTGACTTGACTCTAGATCCTCATTTTATTTGATGCTTGGCCAAGATCTAAAGCGACAATCTCAAGCGGGAAGCTCTAAAAAAGTGTGATGCAGAAAACTCTTCAGGTAATTATACTCCTGTCACTATCTAGAGCTAGGGTTCCTCGGTAGTCTCATCGTTAAGGGCTCCTTCGGCAATTAGATTCCCGGACTTAACAAACCAATGCTTGATCATCGTATAAACATTAGTGAGCTCATTTGGGATGGCCGTAGAAGCAATGTGCCTGTGCGATTTCAGTACGTCTTATCTCAGAACTCCGAGGAAGCTCTTAAGTCTTTGCCTTCCTGGGCCCCTTGTTTTAAAGTTAGTTCTAAATGCCAAGCGCATTACTGATCAAGCGTCAGGTCATCAGAAGAATACTTAAAAATCCTCGATTGCTAAACCGTTCAATCCAACTTAGCACTATTCATTCCCGTCGTCGTTAATCTTAAGTCAATAATCTCTGCCTAATCCTCGTTTTCAATGGTAGGCTTACCGATAATGGCTCCGGAATTAAGCCGGTTGAGTCGCCAGAATAGAGGTGTCTTTATGCTAATAATGTAAAAATTTCGGGTTTATGTAACCAGGCTGGAAAAGACTGACGACGAGTGCGTTTTTGTTTTAGGTTTCTTATCCTGAAGTACAGGTGCACGGCAGGAAGAGTTTGTGGCGTAGTTATTTTTCCCTAAGGCGATAATTAAATTTTAGGTATCTTTACAGTAGCCAAACCAGCGCATAAAAAATGACCTTATATAATTTGGGTATAATATAATAATAAAGTATTTATGGCCATCAACAAGTTGAAGACGCGTCAAACAATGTTGAGCAAAAAAACGTAGGAACATTGTTTTAGCAAGTTTCAATATGAAATAATATAAAATACATTATGATATAATATACTAGGATTCGGTCATAATAAACAAGGCGGTAGTTTCTGTCTAAGTTCGAAATAGACGATTTTCTTTTTGTCAACAGAAAGAAAGATGGAACCCACAAAGTTTAGCAAATTGCAAACTTACTATTTTCGTAATTAGAGAAAAACGAACTGCCAATTTAACCTACAAACCCTCGATTGCTAACTAATCCAAGGGAGTCATTTGAATATCGGTTGCCTCCTGATTTCTAAATGCTATCTCCGTTTCCCCAGCTTCACTTCAGTAAATTTAAAAAAAATAAAAAACGTCATGCTTGGTTAGATAACGAAATCGAAACTTCGTTTTGTCGTATTTTCCCTTACTGTTTTCTCACTATCCAAGCTTGATGTCACTGGCAGCAAGCAAGGCAACGGCGTGAGATCAGGTACACTTTTGTAAACGGTGATCGCGTTTGATAGCGAGCAAACAGGGATGTTTCTGCTGTCTGAAGTCCATAACAACATCTCTATTCACAAAACATATGACATTAACCTACGTGGAGATTTGTGAGAAGAAGCATTGCGGAGTTTGATGAAACTGTTTATATAACTCTTATCTAGTTGCACAAACTGTGTTTTCTTTTTCAAAACTTCATTTGCAGGCTTGAGTTGTGAGCAGCGTTGCACTCAATCGCTTTAACTGCATGTACGTGGAATTTGTTTTAGTTGTTGTCAGAAACTTTCTATTGCAGACGACAGAACTTGTAACTATGTATGCAGCTTCCTTGTGGTGCTTAATTAATATAGAGAAACGTATTTAAATCTGTCTAAAAAGTGATCCTGGTCGGTGACACTTTCGGTGTTTGTGCCTGTGCCGCTTGCTTTGCTCGCCTTCCCAAGAGACGAATTTGCACGTACTAAACTGTGAGCTCACACGTGTGGATTGTGATATTTGTAGAAATTATAATGAAGTATAAAATGGAATGAACCCCATTAATTTTACGCCAGGCGGAGGACAGAGTCACTGTTGATAAACATCATGCTAAAATAAAAAATAAATTACTTCGCAAGCGCTTAAGCCGTTCATCATCAAGGTGCAATGACAGGTGTATAAGATACACAAATAAACTATAGCATCTTGATACACAAATAAACTATAGCATCCTCAAACAAATAATATATTTTTTGAATATGCAATACTGCCTTAAGTACAAAATTATACCATACATCTCTAAAAATTTAAACAAATTAACCAAAAAGTTACCGGTTGGAGAAGTATAACTCATTCTGTATGTTCTACGCGTTCAAACACTGATTTGCGAGCGCAGATAGGGAAAGTCGGTAATCTAAAGATCTGTATGCGCTTTTTAAAATTAAAACTTGTATTTGAACAGGCCCTATCACACGTCCATTTACGCCTCCCTCAACAAGATTTGTAATCCATTTATAATTTTACTGTAGTTTCAAGCTTTTTTAACACTTCTCAACGATATGATAAAATAAATACATTTTTAGAATATCCTCTGCCTGAGATGATTTTGCGCCAACCATTTGACAAGCATACCAGCCCTCAGGCCAATGCTCTGTGGCATAGCGGAGCTCAACACATGTTCTTTAATATTATAAAATACAAGGCAGGAACAGCCGTGTGTGAAAGGCATCTCTGAAATTAAACGAGAACTACGTTTAGACGATCCTATCCTCACCTTCGACTGACCAATATAGCCGCGTGACTGGAACACCCAGAGTATCCGCAGCTCTCCGCTTCACCTGTTCGATGTTGATTTTTTAGGTCACCCTGCTCCAGTGTTTATATTAAAAATAAAGTGCACTAAACCTGACGTGAGTAACACACGTTATTGCACAGGTCGGTTAGTGCTAGAATGCGAACTTTTCCCTCAATTATATTACTGCTCCTTTTCGAACTTTTTTACCCTGGTGTATAGCGGAGCGGACTTGATACATATAATATAGATGAATTTCTTCTGCGATTGCCAGATTTCAAACAGTGAAAGCTGCTGAAGAGTACTCATTTGGCATAACATGATTGTGGATTCATCCGAACACAAGAGAACATGTTCAATGTGATTCTTGTTCTTTCGACGCACACACTAGCGCTAAAGCACCCTGAGATGCTTTGCACCGACTGCAGGTAACGTTTTTCATAAATAGGGTAAAAAAATAAAGATGAGGTTCTTGCTGCATTTGTTTTGTGGGTGATTCCACGTGAGTTCGTGCAATGATGGTCCGGGTCATATTCTTTTTCTATTTTTCAGTTAAAAAATATATACGAGAGCCATGTTCTTGGGAGGAATATTCAGTTATATATGAACGCCGTAACAATATTTTTCGCTGAGATATAAAATAGAGAACCTCGAGGCGTGGAAATTGAGAAGTTTCACGACGCTAATTTTCAGTCATGATTGTTTCATCGAAGCTTTCACGTCACCATAACTCTTTTAATACAATTTACAGACGACATACAACACATACACAAAAAATTAGAAATACCAATAGAATATTTTAATGCAGACAAAGTTATTAAACATGCCTTAAAAACGCGTTTTCGAGATATATCTCACATTTTGCTTCGCAAATAAACCACCTTTTATAATGCCATCCAAAACATCTAAAAATACGCGTCTTTAAATATTCTTTACGAATATATAAGGATAATATACACACACTTAATTGTCTTCTTGTTATCAACGCGGAAATGCCGCTGATTTCTCAAAATGTTGCAAAATTAAACGTTCATATAAAAAAAAATTGTCATATTTTTTATTTCTTAAACTTCCTTTGGCACTTTGCAGTGACTTGAACGGACGTATGATGGAAAAACACTGAGTAACGTATGCCCTCCAAACGGGAAAGCTACGACAAACCTTCACTCGGAGCGAGCCGACGTCTTCGTCATAGCAGCTTCGCCGCGCAGCTCCTAGCATTTTGAGCGTTAGTTATGGCATGTATTTTATATTTTTCAAATCCTTTTTTTTCAGAAAGGGTGAGTATAATTTACGGGAAAAGGGGCTTTGAGCTAGAATACCGTTACTTAGCTTATAATTCTCAAAAACAAAACGACTTCACTCTGGAAATTACCTAACTATGCATACATAAGCTTAAAACTCTCAGTTGCGTAAGTGGCCATGTCTACATCCGGCGTCTTGACATATGATGACTACCACAGATGAGATACCTTGATTTGCTCTCAAAAGCTTTACGGTGGTCCACTCTGCTTGCTTCACCGCACGAAACTCTCGAACCCGGGCAGCATACAGGTGGAACATAGAGATATTTTGCTTTTTCACGCAGCACTTCCACAAAATCTTTAGCGGTGACAGTCGTTGAGGTGAGCGAAGATCTCAAGTTGGCGAGCATTGCGTGGTGTTTAAGAACACCACCTACTCCATCACAAACGATTTTTCTGTGCCCAACGGCTGAAAAAATCCATCTTGCCGAAGCTTCCGAGAAATTTCGCGCAATCGGAAGCGGTTCTTGAAATGCGCCACCCCTCCGTCTGATACAAACATTATTTCAGAAAAGACTGGGTGATGTTCACCAACACACACTTCTATGGCCTCTGCGGCTAGAAGAGCCTGAGCTGTGTCATGTGTCGTGTCATCGCTGACAACGGCAAAGCTTTACGTGCCTTGCGTGGACGTAGGCACACATGTGAAGAGATATACTTGAGTTTTTTGTTGTTGTTTTTTCAATGAAAACTTTGCACTTTGGTTGGGAACATTTCTGCCCAATTTTCCGCAAAATCGAACTGGAGCATCACTGTCTTGGTTGGTATGGCGGTTCTTGTGTCATGTATCAGTCTTTGTTGAAGGTCGGATGTAAGAGTGCCTCATTTGCTTTCCGCTCCACGACTCCAACTCCCACAGGAAGCCGGAAGTGTCCATAACCTTTTTCAAGAGTTCGCCGGCGTCCCATGGCGCGAAACAGATCCCTTCGTCTTCGTCAAGGTGGAGTGACTACAGCGAGGTGCTCTGTATTTTTGGGCACTTTTCGCAACGGCGCAGGAAGCAATCGTTCTGTGGAGCGCTGCAGAGGTAGATGCGCTTGAGGTCGTCTTCAGTAAATGTCTTCTTTGAGGCATTTGTTATTGCCGTTAAAAGCAACTCAAAATTGATGCAATATTGCCAGAATGTTAAGGTGAAACAAAGAATAACTGGGGAAACTGAGACGTTTAATGGGGCGAACTTCTGCCCAAAAATAAAAAAAAGTAGCAGAAGAAAGCAGAACGTCAGGGGCGTCGAAGTCAGCGTGACAGCAGAGTCGAACACTGGGGCGAAAATTGACTCCGGCTCCCCATGCGCGGCCAATTTTGTACACGCGTGGACTTCTGGAACAACAATCGGCCTAGAAGATTCGGCGCGTAGAACATTCTAACCAAGAACAAGCAACACGCTTCTCGAAATTACCAGAATATAAATTGAAAGAGTAAAAAATACGGGGCGCTCCCCAGATTCGAACCCTGGGCTACCGCACGAGAGTCAAGTGCGGTAAACACTCGGCCACGCACGCGCTCGCTCGCCGACGCCCTTGGCATTACTCCCCCTTTAATAAGGCATCGTTTCGATGCCAGATCGAAGGCAACAAAACAGAGCAAGACTAACAAAAAGAATGGGAAAATACGGAAGCTGGCAGAACACAATCCGATCAAACGTTGCACAAGATCACAGTTTACAGTCTTATCGCGCGCAGTACGGTTTGAGGCGCACAACGTGGACGACTTTAAGTCGTGGAGGGCAGCGTGACGAAGTCCGTGGTCTGTTGGGTATCACCTCGTAGTTCTGATCCCAGAGTCGACGAAGCACTTTGTAGGGTGCGAGGTAGCGCTTCAGGAGTTCCTCGCTTAGACCTGTCGCCGTATCGGGGTCCAAGCCCACACACGGTCTCTGGGCTTGAAGTGAACGTCGATCCGGCGAAGGCTGTGCCGGGTGGCGTCGACACGTTGCTGATCTTGAGTTTGTAGTCGGGCGAGCTGGCGACCTTCTTCGGCTCGTTGAGCAACCACCTGGGCGCCGGGGATCCCGTCGTCAGCTGGTTCTTGGGGTAGCATTGCGTCGAGCATGGTCATTACTTTCCTGCCATGCACCAGCTAAAACGGGGTTACTCCTGTTGTCTTTTGTACCCACCGTGCTGTAAGCAAACGTAACGTAGGGTAAAACCTCGTCCCAAGTCTTATGCTCTACGTCGGCATACATGGAGATCATGTCGGCGATAGTTTTGTTTAGCCGTTCTGTTAGTCCATCTGTCTGCGGGAGGTACGCAGTGGTTCGATGGTGGCCGGTGCCACTGAGACGAAGGATCTATTGTGTCAGCTGGGCCATAAACGATGATCCACGGTCTGTAATGAGGACTTCGGGGGCACCGTGCCGGAAAACAGTGAACTCAATGAAAAACTTGCCGACTTCCACAGCCGTACCTGATGGAATGCCTTTTGTACCGTGTGAGATAATTTGTGGCGACGATTATCCAGCGGTTTCCCGACGTGAACGGTGGAAAGGGCCAAGTAAATATATTCCGATCTGCTGAAACGGCCTGGACGGGGAGCAATCGGATGGAGAAGTCCTGATGGCTTCGTCGGCGGTTTTCTGCGTCGCTGACACTCGTGGCACGACCGAATGTAGAGGTGAACGGTCTTCGGTAGCCTCGGCCAGTAGTACTTTTCTCGAATCATGGCGAGCGTCCTGCTGTAGCCAAGGTGTCCAGCCATTTGGTCATCATGGCATCCTTAAAAGTTTTCGTCTCAAACGCTGGCAGGAATAACCAACAGTCATGATGTGTGGTTGTTGACCATGTTCTCCTTGTACAGCACCTCTTGCCGCATGGAGAAGATATGCAGTATTCTTAAGAAAGAACGGGGAATCGTACTCGCAGCACCTAATGAAGGGTAATACCCTTCATTAGGTGCTGCGGCTTTTCACGGAGTTTGTCACAAGAACAGTTGTACAACCCTCTTGGAGATCCGTTATGCCTCGTGCGACGTCAATTCCTTTTTCAAGGAGCAGTTAGACGCTGCCTTCCAGAAGAGCTTCACCGTGCATTGCTGCGTCGGTGATGACGGTGACGAAAACACTCGACCGCGGCGGTAGGTTCACATGGTCGGCAATAACTAGGATCGCGGTTGACGTCGTGTTGGTCTCCACCGGCGGCAAAACGAGGCTTTCGCAGCGCCAGCTGGTTTGCCCCGAGGTCGATGACGGCGCCATACTCGCAAAGAAAGTCCATTCCGAGGATAACGTCCCTCGAACACTCTTGCAGAACGACGAACTTCACAGGGCCCGTCTCACCATGGATCTCGACGCGAGCAGTGCATCTCGCGACTGGTGTGATGAGGTGCGCTCCGGCGGTTTGTATTTCAGGTTTATCCCACGGCGTCGTGACTTTTCGAAGACGGCGGGACAGCCTTCCTCTCAAGATTGAGTAGTCTGCTCCAGTGTCCACGAGTGCTGATGCGTCGTGGCCGTCGATGACGACGTTTAGGTTGTTGGACACTGTTTCAGGGGCGTCGTTTAGGTCTCTGGTAGCGTTCAAGTGAGGGCCCTCCGACGTACGTGAAGGATCTTGGCGTCGGCCGTCTTCGGCAACTCCAACTCCAGAGGTTGCCGCGCCTAGTTTCAACGGCGATTAGCGAGGGGTGACAGGCTTTCACTTCGGGGTTGGTGCATCGGCGAAGCTGGACGTCGTGGCGACGGCCTACCGGAATCTCGGCGGGACGCGGGCTCGGGGGACTGATGTCTTCGCAGGTACTCGTCGATCTCCCGATGGCGTTCACCATAACGGGGTGCGGGTCATTCGGGTGGAACCCTCGCAGCCCCGAGTCGTCGGTATTGGCTTTCGCGGTAGGTCTGTCGGGCGTTCGCCGCACGTCGGCCTTCCGAGGTGCGCGGGGCTCCTGGCCGACGTACTGGACCTGGTCGTCTCGGCGGTGGTCGTGCTGCGGCGCAGGAGACCAACCTAGGGGCGGCGCGACATAGGCACGAGGAGGAGGCGGTGGCCGTCGGGCACGGCGGCCCAGGTCAAAATGGGCTCCTCGGTTGCTGCTAGCGTTGGCAGGAGCCTCCGGTTGAATTGCCCGCTGAACTTCGTGGAACACTTCGGCTATCGACAGCGAAGCCGGCTGGTTGGCAGCAGGTGGCAGCGTCCTGGAGCTCTTCTCGGACAACGTCTCGAATGACCTCGCGAATGCCTGGGATACTGGAGCCAAGGTCGCAGCTAGACGGCGCAAGGGCAGCGAGGCCGAGTGGTCAATGGTAGTGACTGGCTCGGGCATGCAGGGCTCACTCGATGTTCGTCGCCTCGGTGACAAAATCTTCGCCTGTTGCCAGAGGGCTACGAACAAGTCCACCGAAGATGTTGTCTCTCATTTATTTTCGTTCTCTTCTTCCGTAGCCTGAAGGTCGGCGCGGGCGCTCAGGCGCAGAACGTCCTCCACAAAGCCGGTGACACTCTCGTTGGGGCCCTGGGTTCGGATTTGAAGTAGTTCTTCGGCTCTCTCTCGGCGGTGTTGATTTAGAAATGTTGCATTCAACTGGCTCTTGGAAACGTCCCAGGATGTTAAAGAAGGCTCGTGATTTTCGTACCAGTACCTGGCAGTCCCTTCGAGCGAGAAATACGCGTTTCGCAGACGCTGCTCGTCAGTCCAGCGATTGTGGCGGGTGACACGTTCGTACTGGTCAATCCAATCCTCGACATCTTCGTAGACTTCGCCGCGGAAGGGGCAGCCGTCCGCGGTGCGACATGCAAGTAGATGACGGCAGAAGCAGCGGGGTCTCCGACTGGTTGGACATCGTCGTCCTTTTTGTTTGCTTGGTCCTGGGTGGCAAGAGTTCCGATTCGGGGGTAGGCCAAGGTTGCGGCGACTTGATCGGATCTCGATCTGCTCTTCGTTGGGTTCTTGGGGGATTAGGTTCGGACTTGCACTGCAGGAACTCGGAGCGGAGCTCTGCACGGACATTCGGTACCCCGCACCTTCACCAAAATGTCACGAATGACAAGGTGAAACAAAGTATAACTGGGGAAACTGAAACGTTTAGTGGGGAGAACTTGTGCCCAAAAATAAAAAAGGGAACAGAAGAAAGCGGAACGTTGCTGGCGTCGAAGTCGGCGTGACAGCAGAGTCGAACGCTGGGGCGAAAACTGACTCCGGCTCGCCACGCGGGGCCCCTTTTGTACACGCGTGGACTTCTGGAACAATCGGGTCTAGAAGATTCGGCGCGTTGAACGTTCTGACCTAGAAAAAGCAACACGGTTCTGGAAATGACCGGAATCTAAATTGAAAGAATAAATAAAAGACGCGGCTTTCCCAGGGATCGAAGCTTGGGCTACCACGCGAGTGTCAAGCGCAGTAACCACTCGGCCACGCACGCGCTCGCTCGCCGACGCGAGTGGCAATATATGCATGCGCACACCTCGTGCTCGGGACTCTTTTTTTTCTCACCCATTTTGGTTGTAGGGAATAAAATTTGGAGATGCCTAGTTCTCGATGGTGATGGTCCTTCCTAAGTAGCTGGTAAGCTTCCTTAATAGAGCGGGTCATAAACCTTCTTACGAATTTGGTCTTGTTGTCGTTGTTCATTGCTTTGACGAGGTTCCTTTGTTGGGGCTTTAGACAGAGCATGCGAGGTCGTCGCGTGTGCAGTACTCAAGTCCAACCCTCACCTCTTCGCCATTCGCCTTTTTTCCCATGTAGGGATCAGGGGTTGCCCATACACCACCTTTACGCTTCAGTTTTATTGTTTGATTAATCATGTTAGCAGTCGCTTCTGGAGCCGGACGCAATATTTCTTCGAGATGCTTGGTGGCCGAAGCGTGTACAATCGCTTGCGTTCCTGGTGGGAACTGCATGCCTTCAGCACTTCGCGGAACACGTCAAAGCACTCCGTGCAGTTCTCACAACTGTCTTCGCAAGTTTTCACGTCATAAACGCCTGACAGCTTCCTTCTAATCTAAGAACTCCCTTGAGCTTGTTTTATCTTCAAATTCGCTTGGCACCTTTTTTTTTTCGTTGAGGGTTTTACATGGTTTTAATGGGGTTGTCTTGACTCACTTCAGTCAGAATTTCACCCGAGTCCTGGAAAGGAGAGTGTGATGTACTCACGCTGTTATGAGAAGCAATCTCATTTTTTAGGTATTTGTAGCAATGCTGGCATAAAAGGTCAGATTCTTTTTCTGTTCGTGGAGTCCGTAGCTTTTCCAACCGCACTTTTTTGAGTGCGGTTGAAAAGCCGAATATGTTAATGGACACTTGCGCAACTCTTTAAGCTTATGTATGCATAGTTAGCGAATTAGCAGAATGGGGCCGTTTTGTTTTCGTGAATTATAAGGTAAATAATGGTATTCCAACTCAAAGCCCTTTTCGTGTCAGTTACACGCACCCCTTTTAAAAAAGATATAAAATACATGTTATAAGTAACGCTCAAAATGTTTGGTGTTGTACGGCAAAGCCGCTATGACGAAGACGTCGGCTCGCTCCGAGTAAAGGTTTGTCACAGCTTTTCCCGTTCGGAGGTCATATGTTTCTGAATGTTTTGCCATCACAGGTTAGTTCAAGTCACTGCAAAGTGCCAAGGAAAGTTTAAAAGAAAAGGTGGAGTTTTTTTTTTAAATATTGACGCCCAATCTTTCTACAATTGGAAATATTAGCTGTATTTCCGCGTTGATAACAAAAATATAATTAAGAGTGGGCATATAATTTTTACATATTTGTAAAGAATATTTAAAGACACGCATTTCGATATTTCTTGTGAAGTATTATAAAAATCATTGATTTGCAAAACAAATTGTGAATATGTCTCTAAACCGGGTTCATACGCCATGTTTGATTTTCTTGTTTGCATAAAAATAATTTATTAATAGTTCTAATTTGTTATGTATGTGCTGTATACCTTTTGTAAAATGTATGAAAAGTTATGGTGACATGAAAACTTCGATGAGGAAATGACTTTGCAAATTAGCATTGTGAAATCTTCTCAATTTCAACGCCTCGAGCTTCTCTATTTTATATCTCAGCAAAAACTAATGTCACGGCGTTCATTTATAGCTGAATGTTCCTCCAAAGAACATGGCTTTCTTATATATTTGTAACAAAAATATCTAAATTATGA